>OY735264.1:3066253-3206310 GCA_963457715.1 Argyresthia albistria | reverse complement strand
GGACATTGTTTGTAGAGAATATTACTGTTTGTCTTCAAAGTTATGATGAAGATTTCTTGCTTAGAAATCGATAAATAAATATGTAGAGCCAATATAATACAATAAATGCTGTATCTTTTTTTTATTACTACGTTGACGCTACACTCTAAAGTACTTTTTACTTTACATAGTTTACAGTTGCGGCTATAACCAAATACTGAAAGTCTTATCAAAACGATGTTAAAATTGAAGTGCATTTAATTTCACCAACCCTTAAATACAACAATGTGGTCAATACGAACCCCTTAGCAAGTTGACAAAAGATAAGAAATCATAGAGTACATTATTTTGGCAGATGTGTCAATTATAATAACAAAAGTGGGTGTAGATTGCAGCTCAGAGTTAGTGATAATCTTTTGATCTTTTAACCGCTTACATTACACGAAATTCAATGGGACAACACATGCATTTCATTATATATTCCATACATTGCCACAGTACCGTTGCCGCGGAAATAAATTGTGAATAAAGGGCGCAATGAAAAGGCAACCCAGTGGAGGTTCGGTTAACAAAAACATTCCTCGATAGCGAATACAGCCGAAATAAAGATAGCAGATAAGAATAATTGAAACATGTGTCGTGGTGTCACCGTCATCGCGACAGACATGGCATTGTTTACAGCTCTTTTAGCGGTTAGCGTTTGTAAACGTTATCTATAATGTTATACAATAAAGCTGTTAACGGGCCCTAACAGGACACCTGTCATTCATAATATTCGGTTATTTTTATCATCGCGATGGCAATTTAGGGTTGAGCGCGATGGAGTGCATCATAAAGTGTGACGATAACGTTTGATGGATGAGTCGAGCTCAGCCTTTGATGATCCTATGTTTACATTACAGATTGGCGGAAAACAAACTCGCGCCGGACTCACAGGCAACCAATCAACCAAGGTAAGTTTTGCTAAACTCTAGGCACTAAGAGTATAAATTTATTTGATAAAACTTAGGTCCTTATAATATCGGAATTTTAACTGGAGGTTGACTACTGCTTGGGTTTATGATGAAAGGTGACCTAAGCCCGCAAGGTGCTTAAATAAATGTATTTTATTTATTTAAACGTGTCGTAAAACACCACCAAAATTCATTAACAATTCAATAGCAATAACCAAGCCCCGCTGTACAGTCATCAATATAAAAACTAATCAGAGAACTAACTACGTAGTGATATCGCCACCGCAGCATCCTGACAGTCGGTATTCATCACCAGAGACCCCAGGGCCTGTGCCCAGCCCTCAGAGGTGACTTCCCAAGTGACTCATAACCTTAACTAGCACATCTGTCCACTTAAGTTACCATCACCAAAACCCTTAGACCCACCCCGCCCTTACGGCTCCCCTGTATGTTCCGCCTCTGGGGGAGAGTCATGGGATAGCTTGGAGGTCAACGATAACTGGTGCAGAGATAGTATTCGTAGTCTGGGAGCCAATTCCGCTTACATAATGGTGGCTCAGTGACAATGACGCGACGACACGATAACCGTCTCCTTCAGGGAATTTTGAATTTGTAATGGCTTTATTGTATCACACTTCTGTGTGAAGTTCTCAGAACAGACTTACAAATAACATATAATATAAAAATGTTTACCTACAAGGCGAGCTTAGGTCAGGTCAAAAAATATGTAAGCCTAACAGGCTGTTTTCAGTATTAGCAGTATAGTTGTATTTATAGGTTATAAATGTCAGTAACTAAGAGCGTCTGCCAACAAACTGTTACGCAGTTTGGCAGAAAATAAATTGTAATAGGTAGTCTTCAGTTTTGTGATAAATAAATGTCTTTAAAAAATAAAAAGGTATTTTAGTTGATCTTGGCTCTGAGCGTGTCAGCCTAGTGATATGTAAGGTGTGATGTAAGAGAGCAATGTGACAGCTCACTCAGCATTGTCAAGTGCGCGCGAACTGAATATAAGTGCGACTAGCTAGAAAGCGGAATAAGACGTACCTATCCCGGGTTAATTTTGACAACTCCATACAAATTTGTTTGGAATTGTCAAAGTTATTTGGAGAATTGTGCTTATCCGCTTTCTAGCTAGTCGCCATTTGTATTCCTTATTTGGCGTTTGATGGAGATTTTTTTATGTTATGTATGGTAGAAATTGTGCGCTATTTCTTTAGTTATCCACTGTTGGGACAGTGGTTACAAAAACGTCACAAGCTGTCATCTCATCACCCGACATTTTGCCAGCGGAATCGGGACCCTGGTTGCAGGCAGGAATTCCTGGACGTGCTAAGCAAAGCGGTGATTCCAAAAAGTGATTCAGTTGAGAGATTATTGCTCGCGAGAGGATTCTAATTGAAATTGCATGAAGTGCTGTAGAAAAATTTCATTTCATTTATACTTTATTGCAGATACAGAGAGGGAAGTCAGTGCACAAAACATAAAAAACACGTAACATTTACAAAAAGGTATGTACAAAGGCGAGCTTATCTCTAAAAAGAGATTTCTTCCAGCAAACCTAGGCATGACAGGAAAAAACAGATACAGAGAGGGAAGTCAGTGCACAATAAATGACTAAATAAATATACTTCAAACATAAATAATAAGTACCTATACCAAAAATACTAAATAAATATACTTCAAACATAATATAATAAGTACCTATACCAAAAATACTAAATAAATATACTTCAAACATAATATAATAAGTACCTATACCAAAAATACTAAATAAATACACAATGCAACTAAATACACCTAACTACATAAATACATACATACAATATCTATCGCGAAAGAGAGAGGAAGTGCTCTTTTACCCGGTTTTTAAATGAGATAAGAGTGGAACTGTCTCTTATGGTGGAAGGAAGTGCGTTCCACAGTCGGATTGCCTGCAACCTGAACGAGTGCTCATATGCCTTGGAGTGGCTAAGAGTGAGACTGTGTGAGATCTCCGAGGCCGATCGCCTGATAATTGAAACAAAAAGTAAACTTTAGAAAAAACCGACTTCCACAAACCCTATTTGATTAGATTGAGTTTAATACAAACTGTAACCCCTTATCCCCCCCCCCCTTGGGGAATTAATTTTGTCAAATCCCATATCAGTGCTACCCCACGCTACTAAGGAACCCCTGTACAAAGTTTCATGGCTCTAGGTCCACCGGTTTAGGCTATGCGTTGCCTGCCCGTCAGCCACGCATTGTATTTGTACCTAGTATTGAGCAGTTCTGGTGGCCATATTGGTCTTCATCAGCAGTTCCGCATCACAATATTATGCTTACCATGTGCATTTGCAGGAGTTATTATGAAAAACACAAAAATCACTATAGGTCTGCCTATAATATTTGAAGAGTTCCCTCGATTTCTCCAGGATCCCATCATCAGATCCTGACCTGGTGTCAATGGGACCAATGGGAAGGTAAACCCTTTCAAACAAAAAAATAATTTTCCAAATCGGTCCATCCGTTTAGGCGCTATCGGGGTGTAGACATAAAAAAAAAAATATCCGGACGAATTGTAAACCTCCTCCTTCGGGAAGTCGGTTAAAAAGAGATACTCAAAGCGGTCTCGAAGGTAGTTGTAGTCTCAAATTCTACCTATGGGGTTATTGTTTTGTTATCTGTTGTAGTAAGGGTAGTGTAGTGTGATGTGACTTCATGTGACACAGTTAAAAGCTTGTCTGGGAAGCAATTCTGGCGCTCTCGAGATCATCTCCATAGGCGAGATATCGATTTTAATACCTCATATTTCCGTCGAAAACGACGTCAATTCATATTTATTTCGATCGGAATAAGATCGAGATATCTCGGTTGATCGGAAGGCGGGTCGTGAGATAAGCTTTTTTTGCTTTCGACGGAGACATTTCGACCATGGAGATAATCTCGATAGCGCAAGAATAGAGGGCCTGTTCATAACAATAGTGTGCAAGCATTACTCAAACGAGTTTATTTTTGTGGTTGTTGCTCCCTTTACATCTAATGTTGATTCCAGCATACGCATAAAATAAAACTTTAGACTCCTCTAGCCTCTTTCATAATTTCATAATTTCTTTATTGCACACAAAAAGTTACATAGGACAGTAAAAAACATAGAAAACGTGTACAAAGGCGAGCTTATCTCTAATAAGAGATCTCTTCCAGCAAACCAAATAGGGATGAGACAGGTGGATTGCTGAGCAGGAGTAGACCCATGTGTACAATACATGCCTCTTTGTCTATTATACCTCTGCTACCCCGCATAGAAAAAGGCATGACACTATCTTATAGTAAGATACTCTTATCTCTGATCTTAGATCTCTGCAAAATATATTATCTGGTTTGCCGACACATCTTATATGTATAACAATAGTTCGCCATTGTTCGGTCGTTCGAGCGGTGTGCTTCTAAGAGAGACGGGTTTAAGCTCTAAGTATTTGTATATCTAAATCACAAATAGAGTGGCGGAAGCGCGAATATCACCATAAAAGTGGATCTGAAAAACTCTACAAAAGTCTGTTGATACGCCCCGTTGCCAAGTTTCGTTACCAACGGCGCCGTTATACGCCACTACAAAAGTAACGTCCTCGTAAGCCTTTGCCTCTTAAAATAGGTTTAGTGTACATAAAATGAAGAAATGTTTTTTTATCGATACTTTGTTTGCATTGTCGGCAAAACGGTATTGGGCACTGCTAATCAAAATAGACAAA
Source organism: Argyresthia albistria (assembly GCA_963457715.1). Classification (NCBI taxonomy): domain Eukaryota; kingdom Metazoa; phylum Arthropoda; class Insecta; order Lepidoptera; family Argyresthiidae; genus Argyresthia; species Argyresthia albistria. The sequence continues at coordinate 3,201,650 of OY735264.1, read as the reverse complement.
ATCTTCAAGAACTGGCAAAGCAGCAATTTTGTTCATGTTTGAAATTTAAGTATTATGTAAGTTTAAGTATATCATAGCATATGACATCATAAGCAAAAAAAAAATATTTTATACACAAAATTGAGTTTACTGCTGGAAGGAATTACACGACCCTGAATGATATTTGGAACTCTAAGTACTTACCAATTCTGAATTGTATCTTTAAACAATTGTATCTACAAGATTTGTATAAGTTGAATACAGTTACAAATACATGTAGAGATTTGTGGAATATGCCACGGAATTGTTGTAACATTTACATGTATAATAGTTTTTTTTTTTTTATGAGCCTGTAATATCCCACTGCTGGGCAAAGGCCTCTCTCCCCGTCTTCCACTCCATTCGATCGATAATAGTTAAAAACATATATTTGTCACCAGTTCATGCCCCGTTATATTAGCTTAGCAACCGTCTGAAAGCCGACTCGAAGTCTCCAGAAGTTTCCATTCGATTGCTGGAACGAAGCCACAGCCCCCAGCCTCCCCCCTCCCCCCACCGAGAGGGGGGGCGAGCGGGGAAGTGGGGGGAAGCTATTAAGCCGCGCCAAAACTAATTTAAATTAAATCCTAGTGAATTACCCGAGGAGGAAATTGTCGGGCGCACCCTCGGAGCGAAAGAGCGGACAGTCGGGTGCAGAAGTGTCTGTTCGAAATGTTGAACGTTACGAAACGAGCCTGTCAAACATAGAATCCATGGGATACGAAGTCCTTGTCCTTTGTCCTCTGAAGATGGGAGGGTGGTAAGTAAGGTAAGTTACGTTAATTTTCGGTTAAGTATAACCAAGGATATTTGGTACTACCGACCGACACACGCTTTTGCCATGAACTGGCTACAACACCAACATATTCCAAAATCAGTGGCAATTGGTCAATCCACAATATGTAAAATGTGAAACTATATTGACACTACGCTCTTGACCGCTACTTTTATTATGTTTAGATGTAGTACTTTCGTGAAGTACCATATTACGAACGATAGGATAGCTCCTGTGAGTCGATCTATGAAAATCCTACCATTATCCTAAAGATACTGATTAAGTTTTAGTCCAACCAAACACTGTTCTACCCGCCAGTACCCTCTATATTGCTTGCGGGCGGCGGCGGGCGGGACGCATCGTTACATGTACCATTTGAATATTATCTAACTCTCGTCTGTCCCCCCCCCTCTCTCCTCTCACCCCCCGGCACCCTACCTCACTCCCCCTCGGCCCGGCGACAACTTGCTCTCCTAATTAATGCAAATTTGAGTGCTAACAAGATTATGAAGCGTCTTACTTTTTGAGTATGCATTCTGTTGAGACTTAAGTTGACAGTAAGTTTTGGCTAAGTGAGTGTCGGTGTAAACCGTGTAAGCGTTTGTAGGCTTGGCTCGTCTGATGTTGCAGTGGGTGGTAGGTTTTGAGTTCGTAATTAGAATGCTCACACACATACAAGTTGGTGTTGTGCACACAAGCTTAGCACTCGACTGTAAGTGGTATGACTGTGCTTGGACTATTTTCAACCGACTTCAAAAAAAGGAGGAGGTTCTCAATTCGACCCGTATGTTTTTTTTTTTTTTTTTTTCTATGTTTGTTACGCGATTGCTCCGCCAATTATGAACCGATTTGAACAAATCTTTTTTCGGCGTATAGGTAATACCTCAAGGGTGGTCCCATTGACACCAGGTCAGGATCTGATGATGGGATCCTGGAGAAATCGAGAGAACTCTTCAAATATTATAGGCAGACCTATAGTGATTTTTGTGTTTTTCATAATAACTCGTGCAAATGCACATGGTAAGCATAATATTGTGATGCGGAACTGCTGATGAAGACCACATATGGCCACCAGATCTGCTCAATACTAGGTACAAATACAATGCGTGGCTGACGGGCAGGCAACGCATAGCCTAAACCGGTGGACCTAGAGCCATGAAACTTTGTACAGGGGTTCCTTAGTCGCGTGGGGTAGCACTGATATAGCATTTGACAAAATTAATTCCCCAAGGGAGGGGGGGATAAGGGGTTACAGTTAGTATTAAACTCAATCTAATCAAATAGGGTTTGTGGAAGTCGGTTTTTTCTAAAGTTTACTTTTTGTTTCAATTATATCTCGACCTATTCAATCAAAAGTGATCCATATCACATGACTATTTGACTGTTCAGTGGAATAGTGAGAATTAAGCTGTAGATTGACAGCAAACATGATGATAATTCTAAGGATCAACCTTAAGCCAATGCCAGTAATTTTACTTTTATTTACATTTCGATAATTAATTGAAATAACATTTTTCATTGCTTTCATTAACTTTTGCCTTGGAGTCAAAAATAAGCATATAAGAACGTTCAATCAATACATCGCTTATAAAAGTACAAAGGAAATGACGTCACATATTAACCCTTACACTCCTCTCCCACGCCGGAAGCTGGGGCGTGACAAAACTCTCGCAAAACGTCAAACGTCACATCAATCATTTAAAATTTCCTATTTATTTTAATACCAAATCAATTGCTTTTGTCGCGCGTGCCGACCATTCATCTTTTGTTATCAATATTTATAAAACATTAACAGTTGGTGCTAACGGGTTGGGCAGACATAGAGGCTGGTTTACATTTTTGAAGTGTAAGTTAAAAGCGCCTTTAAGGCCAGTAAAATGTAGTAGTAAAATCAAGCTCGTGAAAATTACAGATTTGGTACATTATGGCAAAACCGTCATTTTGAGATACTTAGTTGAGACAACTCTGAGCTATGAGAGATGACAGATTTATAGTTCAGAACGGGATACGACCCTAGAACATTTTACTCAATACTCAATATATTTTATTGCACACAAATCAATACATTATGACAATTAAAAATGGAAATAACATGTACAAAGACGATATTATCTCTATCAAGAGATTTCTTCCAGCAACCCCAGGATGGAAAGGAGAAATAAATCAACAATAGGTAGATACAAGTGTACATGTACAACATCAAATTTGACATTTTACGTTTATAGGAGTACAATGAACTCACATATGTTACTTTATTAGCCGAATGCTTTGGCATTCACATGCCACAAGCACGCAGTTAAGTTTGCAACCAAGTGACAAGTGCATTCTGCGATTGCACTGCGACAAGTGTAAACCAGTCCTAATAAATGTGAATTGGATACTATGTCGTGATGCGGAAGAAAATCAATCAATCTCGACAATGGTGTACTGATGACTTAAATATTAATTTAGTGTAATGTTTGAGCGGTGAACGTCTTGACTATAAAGGTCCAATTATAAGGTTAGTAAGTGACATTGGTAAGGATTATAGTTATGTTAGAGATAGATAGATAGCTGGCTCTACAATTATTTATATCTTCCTCATTAACTCTAGACGCACAGATAATAATTGACCGAGCGAGCGAAGCGTCTCCGTTTCAGGATTGGGCAAAAATGCTTTCGTTTGTCTGTCCATCTGTCCATCTGTTCTCCTCTACAGGTCGCATTTCTCAACCGATTCTAGTGAAATTTTGTGAGCAGGTTGTTTTTTTTGTCGATTCAGTTTTTGGATTGTTTCAAAATCGAGGAGATATGGGGTTTTAAAATGTAAAAAAAACGCTACAACCCAAATGGCTCCATGGATATTAACAAATGAGGTGTGTCGTTGGATTTGTGGAGACCGTGAAAGTGACACAGACTACTTATACATATGTATAATTTTAGTGAAAAGTCATTAGGTTGTATTTTAGATCGCAAAATATAGTTTACAAACTTATTGGCGCGGCTACTTTCATACTCCATGTTCGTAACCAGGTACATTCATAAGTTTGAAAGAAAATGCATACGTGTTATTTTTTTATAACATTTCCATCTGATAATCCGATAAACTTCAAGTACGATGTGAGCGGTGAGATGATGGAAAATAATGAAAAAAAAACTCTAATTCCCGGTGTCGCTCGCGAGGTCTACAGCTCACAGAGCCACTAGTAAATTATTCTTCTACTTCTGTCCTACCTGAGTTTGATGTCACCTGGGGTACCTATGTAAAATCTGTAACTAGCTTAATATCTTAGCCCTTGAGGCCCCGCCAACCTCCACTTAAGGCCCACCACTATTCGCCCGCGCCGCAACATTACCTCTCGTTTTTTTATCCGTCATTTTCTGAAACAAAGCACGATCGTGTCACTGCAGCATGACTGGGCAGGTCATCAATCATGCCCCCCTCCCGACTGCACCCCTCACCCCCCCTTCCTTCCTTGGTCGCTGACAGAGTGATATTGTTGCTAAATGTAAGTACACTCTATAGGTAGGGTGTGAGGAATTCATGTTGCTATATAGTGTTTTTTGATGGAAGTGTGGATGATTATGTTGTTGGCTTGTTAATGGCCAGTTGTGATATTGTGAGCATGCGAATGAGAAGGCAAATACTTAGCTGGCCATTTTAATGCAGTGTCTGCAAAGAAATTGCCACTGCCCGTTTTAGTATGGAGGTAACCGCTCCTTTCAAAGTCACTGCACTGTTCAAAACAAAACGCATGGCAAGCCTGATTACTACTACTAGAAAAGCACCTACTGACCGTAAATAAAAACAGTTTAAATGTGTTTTCATTTATTGAAAATAAAATTAACGCAGACTGGTCGAACTGTGCATGAGGTTGGTACTTATTTAAAATCAAGAGAACAATACTTTTCTTGACTTAGAACGATTGGAACTGCGATCAAATGAAGAGGAAGGGTCTTCTATAGTATTAAAGAAACCACAAGGCACATACGGTATAACAAGTTCTACATTCCACCACCATGTTGTTTCCCGCGCTATCCGCCCGCCCAGCTCTAGGGCGGCACACGCGCCCATAGTTATTCTCAATTACCCGCGATTCTACGCCCAGAATGCATTATGTGGATTGTGTTATGTTGCCTTTCCTTGTAAACTGTGTGTTTTTGTATGCATAGGTATCTATTGTGGTCGGGTAATGGCCACATGAGTGTAACGGAAAGGGTGTACAAGCCATAAGGGAACTTTACATAACTGATACTTTAAAAATTATGATTTTCGCTGTATGGATGTGTAAAAATTAGTGTTTTTGAAGCTATTAAATTAAATACTAGAAAATAATAATTTGGTAGTTAACCCCTAGGTACTATTATCTCTTCTGTGCCCCTGGTCTCTCAGAAGCACACCGCTCGAACGACCGAACAATGGCAAGCTAATTGTTATATAAGATGTGTCGGCGAACCAGTTACGATGTGTTACGAACCAGTTACGAACCAGTTGTGATGGGGAATCAATTTATGTTTCTGCCCTGCGATTTTGATGTCAGCCTGGCTGTCAAAAGCTTTTATTGATACCCAGAAATACAATAATTATAATGGTAGCTATGATTTTTAGGGTTCTTAAAGGAAAAATGTGAAGAAGTATTACTTACCTTTCTTTATAGAAATATAGGTAGTATGTATAGTATTTACTAGTTTATATATGTGTATCTATTGTATATTTCATATTTATTTATTTAAGTATGCACTAGTTTATGTAGTCTATTGATTTGTAAGTAATAATTATATGTATTGTACACATGGGTCTACTCCTACTCAGCAAACCACCTGTCTCATAGCTATTTGGTTTGCTGGAAGAGATCTCTTTCTAGGGATAAGCTCGCCTTTGTATACGTTTTATATGTTTTTTATTATCCTATGTAACTGTTTGTGTGCAATAAATATTGAATTGAATTGAATTGAATTGAATAAAGAAATTATGAATTACGAATTATGAAAAATTATAATAGTTTAAAAACTAAAAACACCCTTTCGAAATCAAGACGTCTAATTAAGACGAATCACAGGTGCCCAAAGTCGAGGGGTTTACAAGTAAGAATCTCAGGGTTCCGAATACCACCGTCCCAGTTCAGGGAGCACTTATCCAGTGGAGAGCGCATAGATACATTTTCTATTGAAACACAACTCACCAATTTACGGGCGGCGGGGGACGAGGTAAGAGAGCTGTGATTGGTCAGCCGCTGCGAAACTGTCTGGCAGCCCGTCATCGTACATAGGTTGCGTATGCGAACGTTGGTTGAAAACAACAAAGTTTGGCGAGCCGCATTCCTTTGCCGGAGCAGTCAATTGGGTATGTCTCTGGTCGAGCTCCATCACCAGGTGACGATGATGAGAACCTTGCTAGGAGATTTTAAAAGGACTTGACACAAAAAATCTAATGAGCCACGATGTTATTTAGTTACAACACGACCTAATAAAAGGGTGTTAATAAAAATGAACCCTATTATTAAAAACACTTCGTTGCCCGTCCGTCTGTTTGTCTGTCTATCCGTCTGTCCGTCGAATCCCGGTGCTGACCATGTATCAGTGAGATAAGTCGCCTGCGTCTATAAGTATACGGGCAGTCCCGTATACATTTGTATACTTTTAGGCGCAGGCGACCGTACGTTATACGGACACTCTAACGGTGATGGAAAAATCGTGAGGAAACCTTCATTACTCCACAGCTGCGGCGATGGGCGAGCCCCCTGTCACGCAATATGGAGTATTGAATCACTGGCTGGAAGTGGGCACAGTGGTGCCTCTGCCGCCCCGTATGGGAAAAGGCGTGACGCTCTATATGTTATGTGATACCGAAAAAGATATTGAATTTTAATAGCGCCCCTATCCGAAACATGTTTCACCTTGATACATTTAATAGCGCCCCTATCAGAAACATGTTTCACCTTGATACATTTAATAGCGCCCCTATCCGAAACATGTTTCACCTTGATACATTTAATAGCGCCCCTATCCGAAACATGTTTCACCTTGATACATTTAATAGCGCCCCTATCCGAAACATGTTTCACCTTGATACATTTAATAGCGCCCCTATCCGAAACATGTTTCACCTTGATACATTTAATAGCGCCCCTATCCGAAACATGTTTCACCTTGATACATTTAATAGCGCCCCTATCCGAAACATGTTTCACCTTGATACATTTAATAGCGCCCCTATCCGAAACATGTTTCACCTTGATACATTTAATAGCGCCCCTATCCGAAACATGTTTCACCTTGATACATTTAATAGCGCCCCTATCCGAAACATGTTTCACCTTGATACATTTAATAGCGCCCCTATCCGAAACATGTTTCACCTTGATACATTTAATAGCGCCCCTATCCGAAACATGTTTCACCTTGATACATTTAATAGCGCCCCTATCCGAAACATGTTTCACCTTGATACATTTAATAGCGCCCCTATCCGAAACATGTTTCACCTTGATACATTTAATAGCGCCCCTATCCGAAACATGTTTCACCTTGATACATTTCCCTATGACAAACCATTGAATGCTACATACTTACTTTAAACTAGGCTTCATTTAGCTAGTGAGATCACACGCCTGCTGCAGACTATGTAAGTATATCCAATTGACTGCGCCTGCGGGGGAATGCGGCTCGCCAAACGTTTGTTGTATTCAACAAACGTTCGCATACGCAACCTATGTACGATGACGGGCCGCCAGACAATTTCGCAGCGGCTGACCAATCACGGCTCTCTTACCTCGTCCCCCGCCGCCCGTAAAAAGGTGAGTTGTGTTTCAAAGGAAAATGTATCTATGCGCTCTCCACTGGATAAGTGCTCCCTATGCAGGGACAACCTAGAAGTATGTTAAACTGGAGCAGACTGCTTTGTGTGAGTACACCGCTCCATTCACACAAAGCAGGCGGCTACAGTTTTTCACCGTAGGTTGCCCCTGCAGCAGGCATGTCAGTAGCCGACTTATGATAGCCGAACGCACAAACTGCTGCTCAAATAAAACGCTGCTTAAATGGTCAAAGACGTTGACATTTCCCGAGGGAGAGACAGACTGACTTTTGAGTGTCCGTATTTTTTTTGTATCCATTCAATATAAGTTTTGCGAGGGGTTTATGATGTCCTATCGAGGCTATAGATAGTAGCTGCTGAAAACCATAACTGAAAATGGAGTCTTTATACTTACTTCGATTGAAGTCTATAATTACATTGAATTGAAACTGATCTATACAAGATGTTTTTATTTACAAAAAACATGAATACCCAACTCGACAGACTACCACAAATAACAGAACTTTTATTACTTAGTTCGCGCGAGAGCGAGCGCTTGAATCGTACAGGCACGAACAAAAGTCGTTATTCCATCACGTTTTGATTTAGTGAAATAAAATTGTAAATTGGTTACCTAGGCGATAATTATAGGTAGTGCGTGTAGGTAGGTAGGTACATGTTTTTAGAATTATTAATTTATTTATTATAAAAAAAATAAAGTTATCTATCTACTTACTTATTATTTTATTTATACCGATCGGGCCTAGGTGACTCGACATGAGTGGTCGATAAGAGGTTATCGTTAAAAACATGCAAAAAGTATTTGAGAATTGTAAATACCTATACAAAGTGCCAACTGAGTCATTGACCACCAAATTAATCTCAAAAACACCAAACAAACTGAAAAAATAAATTCTGAATTCGAAATCAATTCGGGCCCGAGTCGAATCGATTAGCGCAGACTCTACCAAAACTTCCCAACTGATCAATATCACGGTAATTGTGTTAAACCCAACACCGGACAAGATAAACTGAAACCAGCCCGAAGCAAATTCGCAAACTCTCATTACGGGCTCTCTAATTAAAAACTAATTTAATACGTGAGAGAAAAAGAGAGAGAGAGAGAGAGACTCTTAACTGATACTAATAAGATCGTCAAACAATTACGAGCGGCTCATCCTCAGCGTGCGAGTGAGATAACTACCCGAAAACCTCTCCCTCTTCTCCACACCGCACTCTCTATTTAACTTTTAATTTATACTCATTCCTTTATATCTTTTATTGCTTCGCCCATCGCGACTCCTAATGCGCCCGAGGTGCCGCTCACTCTAATTAAATTCATGCAACACTAAGCTTTTTGAACACCCTCCCGCGAGGCCCCGCCCACTTAGCCCCCCACCGCTGCACTCCAGCCAATGGGAGCACTCGCTGAGGCGGCGTGAAGCGGGGGTGGGGCCGGCGGTACACTCAGTGCGAGATTCCTGATAGACCTGTCATGTCGCGTCCAAGCGGTCGTTACGCGCCGTCTTGACATATTTATTATTATTTATGTCAATTAGGTTATTACTTTTTTGTTTAATGGAATAAGGAATTGGTTGTGAAATTGATTGCCTTTCGGTCGCTTATGATTCATCACTGTCAAAAACATAATCTGAAACGTGTTAAATTCGTATGATTGATTGTTCCTCCGTCGTTATTAGAGATATTGGATTGCGACCGAGGAGTAATCTAGTAACATCTTGCCGCATTGTCTATTGTATTGTAATACATTATATTGCTTATAACGAACATTAGCAGTTGATTGCCTATCAGCTGTCAAATTATAATAATAGCCAACACTAAAGCTTCGTAAGTACAAACATCTCAATTATGTAGAGCAGCTTATTATAAGGCTGGTTTGAAGTCTTACAAACTGAGATGAATTTTAAGTCATATCTATCTGTCTAATATCTTCAGTCAGATATCTACTGTTGAATGGTCAATGAAAATAAAACAATTTAGTAGACATTCCTACGAACAGACTTCAATAATAGATACTTACACTTTTTATCGTACTCTATTTATATATGTCTCTATTTGCAGCGAAGCGCCACACGATTCAAAAAGATTATGACATTCCCGCAGCACCGACTGTAACAAACGGCGGCCTTATAAATCCAACATTACTGAAAGTACCGCGCGAGTATAAACGTTATTGCCACAACGATACAGTTTATTTCGCGTCGCCTGATAAAATCTTAAACGCTGTCGCTTATTCAATGTATTCCGAGCGGTAACTTAGACGCTAAAACTCAATTATGAACTTTAACGTGCAAACGTATGGTTGAGAATCGTTTAGCGTGTGCACCGTGTGGAATAAATCTATAATATGAAGGGGGTGGGGCGATATATTTTGGTGCGGGTGGGGGAAGGGGGGTCAGGCCCCGCCCACCGCCGACCGCGCCATCTCAGTGCCGGGCGCGACGAGCCATGAGACCACACTCCCCGACCGGCCCAAAACACCGCGCGCGCAAACCAACAATGTGTGGTCCCTCCGACAGTTATCGTGAATACTGACAAAAATACCAAGTGTTGACAAACAAAGTGTTCTACAAAATCCGAAAAAAAAACCCAAAATATTTTTAAATAATTTTGACAGTGACAGAAAAATGACACTAAAGTATGAATCGTATACCCGTCGGTAGTAATAGTGTTGAGGGCGCGTATCGATAAACATATCGACGGGCGGGTCTCGGGGCGGCGCCGGCGGGATGGTGCTGGACGGCGCGCTGCCGGCGCCGGCGCTGCAGCTGTACGCGGCGGCGGCGGCGCAGCTTAACCCACGCCCGCCATGGCCGCCGTTCCTGCCGTTCTTCGGGGTGCCGTCACCGTTCCTCACGCGGCCGAGAATACCGCACCCGATGCCGAACCGTGCGCCGCACGGGCCGCCCAGTGAGGACTCGAATGAGGATGGTGGGAGCAGTAAAGGTGAGCTAGATGACCTTAATCTGGTCACCTTAAGATATCCTATTAGGTTTTTTTGCATCATTTAAAAATACCTATATTTATTATTAAGCGCCAAAGTATCAAAATGGTAGGTTAAATAAAGCAGAACAAATTAAGAAAGTGGTAATTGTCTCTGTAGAAGAAACAATTACTGTATTGTAAAATTTTATAAATCAGATAGATTCTCAATAGAATGTTTGACGTAGCTCAGCAAGGCTAAACTTGTATTCGAATCCAGAATTTAACATACCTACCCACTGGATTGCATATAAAAATGTTTTTCCTAAGTAAAAATGCCTACTAAAGAGGCAAAACACAAATAGGTATGTAAAAGCTTTAAAAAAAATGTCTGCATAGTAAAACTTAAATAAATAATTAATGAAACAAAACTTCACCTTGGATTGTTTTCACTGACTCAAATTTATTGTATTAATTACGTCGTACATCAATAAAATTCACATCCTATGTAGGTACCTCATAAATACCTATACCTATTCACACCACAAGGTATGCTGAACTCTAAAGTACCTACCTAATACCTTATAAAATAATTTAAATAATATATGATTTATGTAATAAATTATTGATGTAATCCTTACTTATGATACCTATGACAGTGCAAAAAGATTCTATAAATCTGATGAGATTCCCATTTGATGTTAATCGATAAATGTTTCCGACGGCATAAACAATCATCAAAACGTAATTTTACCACAAAACCATATTAGGTAGGTAATACTGGGTTAAACAATTTAAATATTTTGTTATTTGCATTTATAGCATAGCAATAAATATAAGTACCTAGTTATAGGTAAATCATGCTTGCAATTAAGAAAGCAAAAGCTTCTGTCATACAAGTCGGCACCACTAAAAACTATTGTCTTTACACATACCTAAGTAATAAATCTATCATAACTTTATGTTATAATAAAACTCATGTTTGTTTGCATATCAAGTGAAAGATAAAAGATTTAATAGACAAATAATAAATTATACTTATAACTATGAAATACCATTTAAAAAAATGCTTGTCAACAATTTAGCTAAAGCAGTTAATTTAATTGCTTGTGACAATCAAATCAAACAGTTTTAAGGTGTATGCAATTACGATTATTTTTAGAGGTATATGTATGATTGTTTGACATTCAATATTTATAACCAAAGGATGTTCAAAGGCATCTTAAATATATTTTGTGTAGGGCATTGAAAACTAATTGAATAAACAAACCAGGATAAAAGACATAAACTTTGTGTTATGAGGAACTTAATTATTTAGTCCGGGCTTTATGCTAAAGTTTGTTTTGACTGAAAATCAGCGCTGCAGCCCTGTTGCAGCCTTATGCTGAGTTGGAGCCATTTCACTGGTGAGGCATGCGTACATCATCTTTCTCTTTTGTTTAGAAAATATGTGTTTTCTTCTATAAATAAATTTCTATTTCCTGCCTCTAAATTATCTTGTAGATGTACTATGTTTTGTTCTGTGTTTTTTTTTTAAATTAATATGTACATATCGACAATTAATGATTTTCATTTATAAATATGTCCAGATTTGTAATTTTACCTACTAAACTTGAGTCACCAAATTTTCAATTAGAATAATCAACTCAAATATCATACCTACCCAGAAAAAGTCGACGAAATCATTTCCACTTATTAAGATGCCCCCGTTGATTTCTACCCACTTCTTAGCCAATAAGCATAAATTATTACCCCGTCTTTATTAAGGTATCACCTCCAAATATTCCCCGGTGCTCATTTGAATAAATTGAGTATTTATAAAATGTGTCCGAGGAATATGTTGCGATGTGGCTAACGAGCGTAATCCCCGTGTAGGTAAGTTATCGATGTCCCGCTGAGCGCGCGCCGATCGCCGTCACTTGTCGATAGATTCATTTTTGTCGAGCCTTTGTCGGAACTAGCGCTGAGGTGTTACTCACGAAATTAGAATGTTAATGGATGACGCATGGCCCGGTGCGATCAATTGATACAAATTGTTGAATTTGGAAAAGGTGATGTGTATTTTATGTTGAGCAGAGAGGAAGAGTAGAAGTACTCGCAGGTATGTGTGTATACTTATTAATTAATTAAGTATACAGCAAGATTTTTTTACTCCAAATATATTAAAAAAAATGTTGTATTTTTTTTGTATAAAAGTAATTGAGGGGGGCACTATAAAATCAGAACTTGGAATTTCATCTTCAGCTTATTTTTAGAGCAATAAAATAAAAATAAAATAACCGGACAAGTGCGAGTCGGACTCGCGCACGAAGGGTTCTGTACTATTATCTATAAAATACCGCAAAAAAAAAAAAATTGTATGGGAGCCCCCCTAAATATTAATTTAATTTTAATTTAATTATTTATTTTTTAAGTAAATAATATATCTACTCAATATATTGTGAACATTTTAAGCGTCTACCTGCTACCATTATCAAAAAATCACGTATTTTGTATGGGAGCCCCCCTTAATAATAAATTTCTTTTGATTTTTAGTATTTGTTCTTATAGCGGCAACAAAAATACATCATCTGTGAAAATTTCAACTGTCTAGCTACCACGGTTCATGAGATACAGCCTGATGACAGACAGACGGACGGACAGACAGCGAAGTCTCAGTAATAGGGTCCCGTTTGGCACCCTTCGTATACGGAACCCTAAAAAAGGTTAAAACCAAGTTAAGCAAGACTAACTGAGGAACATATTGTGTCATTTTTATAACGATTAGATAAATAGCAAGAAGACAAATTCAGGCCCGGTGCGCAGCAGTAGCAGAAGCAGCAACAAAATTAATTAAATTACGTTTATGCGAAAGCGAAGTAACGCTGACACTCGTGATAAACAAGTTAGTAAAAGAAACAAACAGCAATAGGTAATACTCATCATTCCGAGCAATTTGTGTTTTGCTGTTTTTGCCTAGTACGGGCTCAATGACATAAGCACTTTTTTTAGACACTGTACTTTTACAATGGTGATTTTCGGACGCCATCGCTATAGTGGTTTTGGTACCAGGCACATTGTAGACATATTTTCCCCTAATTACAACGGAAGGTATGAAACAAAAACATAGAAATTGAAATTAGGTATAATCATTACAAATTAATCACTCGCATAGATACTTACTTTGAACATGTGTATGCTGATTTAAAACAGCTTTAAGTAATGTGCATTATCTCTGTATCTATGTACCTAAGTATGTATCTAGAATTTATATAGATGACACCGGCAAAGTATGAAATCCGTCATTCTATAGAATACCTATAGGCTAGTCTAGTTGCTATTTTGATCAACTAAGGAGATCATTCACGGTCCATACGTTGATGGGCCTAAAGTAAAAGTGACGGCCAGAAAATAGTTTAATATTTGGACAGGACACACAAATTCTATATTTTTTTACCATGACACTTAACCTGTTCGCTCCATAGTTAGGCTTTTGAAATTCGATAAAAATATATTTTTTCGCACGGTCATCAACAGTGACCGGAGTAGGTAGAGTGATTTGGGGTGAGTGACCTTAAAAGTATATACAATCAATATTGACCTCTAAAAACTGACAATAATTTCCCAAAACGACCCACAGATGCGGATTTACAAACGTTTTCCATACAGGCCAGCTCCACTGACGAGAGGTGAACATGGATATGCCTCAGAGTTTCCGGGCTTTTTAAATGATTATGTTTTTTTTCGGAATTTCACAATGATTACATGGAACTAGGTATAAAGTGAGAATCGGAACGAATCAATATGAGCAAGATTTACAACATAAAAGCAGCACTATCGGCATCGGCACAATGCAAAGTTTGCGACTTCGCGACCAATCACAGTACAGTCTCCAAGATGTGTCATCGTTAACCTGTATGTGTGAACAATGTTGTTTTTTTCAAGCTACTAAAACACTATTTTAATTCTAATTCGTTTAATCCCGAACTCTTCACTCAGTCCGGACTGAGTTAGAGGATCTCGAAGTTTGTAGCTATTTACATTAGGTTCATGGAATGAAACTTCGAGCTGAGAGAATCAATTCTGAGATACAAAATTTATCACATGTCAACTTAGTGCAACTGGAGCCTTACTTTCACTGTGTCCGATGTCCCACGCACTTTTCGGTGTTCAATTCAATTCAATAGTGTAATACTATACCAACTATAGAAAAAAATTAAAATAATCGGCCAAGTGCGAGTCGGACTCGCGCACGAAGGGTTCCGTACCATTATCTATAAAAAGCCGCAAAAAAAATAATGTATGGGAGCCCCCCCTAAATATTAATTTGATTTTAATTTAATTATTTATTTTTTAAGTAAATAATATACTCAATATATTGTGAACATTTTAAGCGTCTACCTGCTACCATTATCAATATCGAGCAAAAATGAGCAAAAAAATCACGTTTTTTGTATCGGAGCCCCCCCTTAATATTAAATTTCTTTTGATTATTAGTATTTGTTGTTATAGCGGCAACAGAAATACATCATCTGTGAAAATTTCAACTGTCTAACTAGACAGTTAAAATTTTCACAGATGATGTATTTCTGTTCATGAGATACAGCCTCGTGACAGACAGACGGACGGACGGACGGACGGACGGACAGACAGCGAAGTCTCAGTAATACGGTCCCGTTTGGCAACCTTCGGGTACGGAACCCTAAAAATTGACATGAGGTCCACTACTTAAAATGCGAAATCTGTGCAATCCGGTAGCTTATCACTAGCCCTGAATGGAAATTAAATCATTGAGAAACGGCCGGCAACGTCGTTAAGATAAGGCTTAGTTATTACAAGCTGTTACAAGTAAACAATAATGATAAATTCAATAAATTAGTAGAATAACTTATCATTATCAGACTAGCGAATAAGTAGGTACCTATAGGTACGATAATGGTACGGAACCCTTCGTGCGTGAGTCCGACTCGCACTTGGCCGGTTTTATTAAGTAAATAATATACTCAATATATTGTGAATATTTTAAGCGTCTACCTGCTAGCGGGCTACCATTATCAATATCGAGCAAAAATAACCAAAAAAATCACGTTTGTTGTATGGGAGCCCCCGTTAATATTAAATTTCTTTTTTTTTTTAGTATTTGTTGTTATAGCGGCAACAGAAATACATCATCTGTGAAAATTTCAACTTTCTAGCTACCACAGTTCATAAGATACAGCCTAGTGACAGACAGACGGACAGCGAAGTCTCAGTAATAGGGTCCCGTTTGGCACCTTTCGGGTACGGAACCCTAAAAATGGTATTTGTTTATTTGTAGATGGTGTCGTTGTATAAGTAATTGTGACGTGACCAGCGGGTCGATTCTCGCGCCTTAGATATACGATATCTACACCTATATCGAGTGAGATCGTATGGGAATGTGTCAATATTGGTCTCGATATCCGTATATCGAAGGCGCGAGAATCGTGCTCCAGGGCCCGAATTCTACTGAACACAAGCATACCACAAGCCTACTTCGTATTCTACTGTCGGATAGTAGGCTGGCGTCAGGCTGGCACTTGTGAATTGCGATTCCGGTTTTAGTAGAATACCAAAAGCGTCGTATGAAGCTTGTGGTATGCTTGTGTACAGTAGAATTTGGGCCCTGTACACATTCCGAATAATTACACGTTTCACAGGTAAATATGTAACCGCAGACCAAGATTTAGAAATCTAATTTTCTTGTCTTTAGGTAATTGGGTAGGTAAGTAATAGTTATCTATTTATCCAACAAGTGAGGAAAGTTCGTTTTTCCTATGAGTTTTGATTTTGAATCTTGAGCGAACGTAGGATTGAAAAATAGAATCACGAGCGCAGCGAGTGATTATAAAATTCAATCCTGAGTAAGCGAAAGACTCGACAAAACGAATAGCAAATGAACTTGCTCACATGTTGCATACAAAACTTTTCACCACTCCCAGCAAGAAAGTATTCAGTCACCATAGGTAAATAAATTAAATAGTCACAAAGCAAATCAAAATATTTCTGTCCTTGTAATAAACGTTTCTTTCTTTCTTTTTCTTCTTTCTTAAATAATTCTTTATTGTAAAATAAAATAATAAAATAAATAATCAGTGATCATGAATGACAGATCGACCTTCACCCATCTGTTACTGCGATGAATTTGGTTTTTATCAAATTTTGTATGCTAGAAAATACATTGCGAGTGGGTTGCCTAGCAAAATCCTGGCAAGGCTATTAATTAGACATTTAAAAATAAAAGACCTTTTATCAATATCAAGAACGCGTCAAACGTATCAAACTGAAATTTATACCAATTATTTAAATGTATAGTCCCTTAAGGCTTTGAAAAAATCAACCTTCTAGGTCAGCGCAATCGAACGCTACGACCGTTTATGCCGTAATTATGTTTACATTGATGACATCATGCTTGCATTTTTAAGAAGTTACTTAATTGCACCAGTTACGAGAGAGAGCGCCAGTATTACTCGCACTTGTCCGTTTATTAATTAATCATAGCCTTGCCAGGATTTTGCTAGGCAACCCATCACCCGCGATGTATTTCCTAGCATATAAAATTTGATAAAAACCAGGTTTCATCGCAGTAACAGATTGGTGAAGGTCGAGCTCTCTTCGGATCTTAGACCAATAGAGATTCTTGTATGTGACACCCGTCCCGCCATACTGACCCGCTCGACCCGCCTTTGGTGTGCTGAAGAAGCCAACGACCAAACAGTCAAACAAAATCATCCAAGTAGTTTCAAAATCACAACAGAAAGAAAGTATTATCCGCTTCAGTCTAAACAAACACGGCAAACCCGATTCGTCTCGCGCCATGACCAATCGCGGTTAGATCGCCATTTTAAATAAATAAAACCGATTGTTTTTGTTCACCTCGATTGGATAAAAAAAATGGTAAAGCAAGAGGGCGTTGCACGCTAGATCCGCTTTTGGTGGGAAACTATTGATTGATTGGAGAAATACAGTTTTTTTTTACCCCATTGAATGAATGAACAACTTAGTTATTTTAGTTTGGTTTGGATTTGAAAATACTTTATATTTGATATTTCCGTACGACGAATAGTAGATAAATCATGGTCTATTACTTGCTTCAAACTTTTCGCACATGCCTTGTAAAATGGCCTGCATCAAATCAGTATATTGTTAATCGTATAATTCCTCATTTCATTGCGATTATATGGTCAAACTTGCATCATGCATTAATCACAATTTATTTCAGCGTGGCAATTAATGGTAACTTTTAATTGAAGTGGACTGGAACAAATGGCTTACTCGAGCACAAAAAAACTACTCTATACTCGTGTAGTAAGTAGAAAGTACACCCCGTACTAAGTTACACAGAAGCCTAACTGATTTTATCCGGCCACTATCTTTGACTAACCACAATGGCACAGCGGGGACACGAACGCTTACAATAATGACAAAACCAAATGGCCTAATAAACGGAAATCACAACCAGTCAAAAGTACATCAATAAAGGGTAAGGGTACAAGCAGAGAGGGAACGGGGCTGCGATGGAACAACACAATAAATTAGTTGTAACGCCCCCTCCCCCCTCCCCCCTCCCAACGCAAAGTCGGAGAAACGCAGGCCATGTGGAACGTCATAATTTTATTTAACTCTTTAAAGGTTAAAAATTCGAAATTAAAATACCTTAGTTTTTATTTCACTTCCTTTCTAGAGTTTTGCATAACCAGATGTCTGGTTATTTTAATAACCGGACGAACACGACTTTTTATGGGGAATTAATTTACGTTTCGAATGTTTTATTGGTTCTCAATCGATTCAGAAGCTCCGTGGTACATGTGCATTTGAATCTTTTAGCACTACTACATAAGTTCCTGTACCTATCAAGTGAAATTGGTTTGTTGTGTAAATTGGATCGAAAAATCTATCTAAGTATCTATCTATCCAGTCTCCAACACCCACTGTTGAGTAAAGGCCGCCTTTTCATTGAAAATGAGAAAATGACAACTGAAAATTAGCTGCAGCAATTTAAATCATGAGCGAAGACAGCACAAACTCCTGTTCAAGCTAATTTTAACATAAATGTCATAATGTTCAAAGTGTCCTAACTTGTTTACTTATATTAAATTCATCCAAGACTGATAGAAATCCTTAATCACCGAAGAGCCGATGACAATTTTAATCAGCCCTTCGAAATGTACCCAAGGAAAGAATCAGCTCAATTTACAGCTTACAGGTGACAGGGGGTGTAAAAATTTAAATAATATTATCTTATCAGTCAAGCTGTCAGAATAGCAGCGTGCAAATTTCCACCGAACCTACTTACTATGGGCGGCGGCGGACAATTTCAAGGGTCATTGCCTCACACGCCCTCTACCGGCCTGGAAATGGCTCTACATTTTTAAATAAATAATCCAAGATAATATTTATGGAGGAATTTTTGTTTCGCCCTTTTTTGTGGAGCATCTGCCGTGTTGTGGATGGGCCGCGTTTTTTGTCGTCTCCAACGAGCTTTGTGGGCATGTTTTACGAGTATAGTCGGCAACATAACAATCTAGCGGTTTCAAAACATTATGTCTATTGACAATTTAAATTAACCTATCTTAATCATAAATAAAATGAAACTACTTCTGAAGTTGATTTCATGATGCACATTATTAAGAATAACTTTGGTATTCTGAACAATCACTTTCAAGCAATAAAGTCTAACTACAGATATCATTTTGTACATTGTAACTGGTACCTATAATAACTTCTTTCGTGATTTATCGATAGGGTAAAATTATCGAATGTGTTGATTTCCAGTTTCATTAAACTGGAAATTTTAACACATTCGATCGTTTTTAGATATTTTTTCCCATGGGAATGAAGTGAAGTCCCATTATGAAGTGATTGGAGTGGGTAAGTTTTATCTTTGCTTATTTTGAAAGTAAAGTAAAGTCTAATTTAATTAAAAATCAGTCGATCAGCTGCTGTAAGTATCCTAAGTTCGTAGTAAGATAGCTGCAAAAGTTACTAAAACGAAACTAAGTACTTAGTCAGCATCACACACACACACCATCTCAAATGACATTAATAAATCCAATCTCAAGCCAATCAATTAAAATGAGATCACACACCTATTTCTGCACCCCAAAACGGGTTTCAAAAACGTCGCGTGCCCAAAACAAGCATTTGTCAAATTGGTTCCGCTTTTTTCCGTATTTGCTTTTTCATAGTGCCATTTCTGCCGCGTCACCCCTTCTGGCGATTGGTCGCGGGAAGATGCGTGGATGACCCGCCAATATGTCATCTAGGAAAGGATTGTTTGTTGAATTGGGATTAAGTATATTGACATAATATCTAACGTGGATACAGTTGTGCCTCAGCTACCCCATACGGGAAAAAGCGTTTCGTAAAAACAACGGCCTGCGAATTTCGAACTCATGACGTGGTTAGAAAGTTAAAAACCTATAAAAAAAGGAACTGGTATTTTTGAGGACCTTGGATGCTTGAGCAGTTAATTTGAGTCGGTAAAATTTACTTACCGCTTTACTGCATTTTTTTTTTGCCTCAAGTAAAAAACGAGAGAGGCTACAGTTTTGGCTAGGTTTCTACGAACGTTATTACATGAAAACGTTTAGCTATAGATTTAAACATGTACATACTTCTCTTCTAGCCCCACACTAGGATGCCCTGTGTCGTGAGTACTCGTGAGAACTAGAAATAGCGATGTCACTCACATCCAAGACTCGTCGATTTTTATTTATTCTTCCCCAGACGAAAGAATACCTACAATGTGTGAAGAATTTTCACTTCTCCATACAAATAAGCTGACCCACGTAGGCCAAAATTTACTGGGAAGTGAAAAATAAAGTTGCTATGATCAAAAATGAAAGTTGCTAAGAATGATGTCCCTAACAAAGTAGTCTCTCATTTTGCGTAAATTCATTTACACCTTGTATAATGCTTTTCACGTCTTTCCCACTCGAGTAACTTCAGTAAACAGCATATAATCAAATCTTTCTATATATATTTTTTGATTATAACGTTGAATCATTATGCAGCCCCTTACTAACAATGCATACGAAAAGTACCAAATGTGAAACTAATTTGGCAAGTTATTAATTACGATTTCAGCGTGGGGACAAAAACAAAAAATGTCACCCACGTTTTTTTAAAGACAAAAAAACTTTGTTTCACTTTGATTGGTCTATGAATAAAATTATAACCACTTTCGGGGTGGGCTTAATTTATTTATTCACGCCGTAGCTTTTAAAAAGGCGATTCGGAATTATCTGTGAATCAAGTGTTTTGCATTTATTAGTATAACTATGATGCAAAAAAAACTAGGTTACCATACCAAATTACCAACTGACAACTTATCCATCATGATTCCATATTGTCTTGCTCCAACTCCTTAACTTATGTATAAGTATTTTATTTATATACTCACTACATTTTCTGTAACCAATTGCTTCTCACAACAAATCCACTTACCAATGTAGCCCCCGCAAAGTTAAATCCATAAGCCCTAAATACATCCGAAAATTAGACTAGACAATCCATGATAATCCAACGCATAACATATTGGTAATCCTGAGAAAACAAACAGGAGGGTGCGGGTCTTATACGGAACCATTTTGTACCCACCGTAGCTAACCCTATTAAAAAGTGGCTGCGGCAAACACCACCCTTGGGTGTTTTAATGTAGCATAAAATTAACCCTGCGTTACGGTGCGATGCGTCCAGCAGTTAAATGGTGGTATGAAAGACCTTTGTGCATTTCGTCCATGTTTGTTCTCTTTGGAGGTAGAGAGAGATCGGTAATGGTCAAGTAAAACTGCACGGACTCGGCTTGTCTTGATTTTAGTAATTAAATTAGTTCAATTTACAACGCTGTGCCACTGATAAGAACCCTGTAAAGTAAAACAATAAGAAAATCATTGAACTACTATTGGTAGCTCCTGAGGGTAGCTCAATGAAGAAAATAGAAGAAGTAAGTATACATATTAACAAAGGTGTAAAAGCTGCCAGCTAGCAAAGAGGCGGTCTAGCAAAGAGCCTCTGTCGCGGACAATGTTTCTCTCAGGTGGCGTAGTAAATTTATAAGTGTCTAAGTTCCTCGCTTTGGCAGGCTTCATCAGATTTAGATTACCACGAGTGGTGGATTGTATTATATGTATATTCGTTTTGACTGGGTTTCGAATCTATTGGGAATTAGTGATCGTTGGAATCTATAGTATCGATGTTTTGTTAAATGGGATGATTGAGACGCAGATAGAATAGGTTAGCTTCATCATACATGAGATATCGAAATAATAAGAGTGCACACCAACCAGTGCAGTAACACAACTCTATCACACTCTACTCTACACACACACACACTCAGCTATTTATAAATTCGTCAAAAATTCAATCATAGTTTCGGTACAAGCAAGTAATGAGAATTCAATGACTAGTCTCGTTAACCATCCATCAGAACTACACTTACTAGTTCTGATGGTTAACGAGACTAGTCATTGAACATTCTATCTAGTTTTAAGACCCGATAGATTTTAAATCTAGTCATCCTCTGTATAAGCAAGGTCATTCACACCTAACAACACCAAACGGAACTTAATAAATAAATCCAAATTAACCAAACAGCGCCAGATAGTGCGTGTAATTATTTCAGAGACGATGTCCCCATAAGGGCTAGCCCTTGATAATAGTCGCCATAAATCACAGTTAATTTGAACGGGGTGTGTGTGATAGTACCTTGTCTTTTAGGCCGAACGAGCCGAACAGAAGCTTTATCGGTAGTTGTTGCCCATATTGGTGTGATAACCTTGTTATTGAATTATTGGCTCCTGGTACAGT
This sequence comes from Argyresthia albistria, assembly GCA_963457715.1. Lineage (NCBI taxonomy): Eukaryota > Metazoa > Arthropoda > Insecta > Lepidoptera > Argyresthiidae > Argyresthia > Argyresthia albistria. Next base: position 3,179,331 of record OY735264.1, on the reverse strand, counting down.
ATGAAATGGTTATGAAGTGACAGTTGGAGATATGACAGCGGGTTGTTATCGGCTCGGCGAGTCAAAGGGAGTGTTGGAAATAGCGAGTTAATTAGCTTTCGGGATGTGATGAAATTGTGTTTTGTCGCGTTCTGGTTATTTTAATTAAGTGTTTGATTGGTAACTAACTGGGCTGAACATAGTTATATCAAGCAACAGATGTATTCCTGTGGCGGAAGTATGTTGCATCAGCACCGGGCGCCAGTATCAGAGGGACGCCAATATCAGAATGTGATGTGATTAAAAATAAAAATAAACTTCCCAAAAGACCCAGGAAATGGCTCAACTTTTCGATTTAATTCAGGGCACTTTTAATTACAGATTTTTACGGGGCTTCATGGAAAATTTACGGGGCGGCGCTCGCTATGAGTTCGATAATATTGTAGTAAGTATCTGTGGTTCTTACACAGTTCTTGTTACTCGCCATAGAAAATTTCGGGGGCGGCTCACGCCGCCCTATGAGTTCCTATGATGTTCTCGTACTCGACTTGCTGGGAAAGAGAAATGGTTTTTCCTTTTATTGTTTTTTTTTCAAGCAATCTGTCTGAAATGCGAGGAGACGCATTACGAAAATAAAAATATTTAATTCAATTCAAAACACAAAAATATTCTGTAGATATTTACAAATGTACTTAGAACAGTACTTCATTTTTTTTGCCTCTTAATAAGTAATATACTTACAGGATGTTTGGTAGATAGATGCACTGGCTTACACCGAAGCTAGGACAGACCATTTAAAACCATTTTATCCAAACATGCCTATAGCGAAGTCTGCCATGCCATGCCTATACCGTTTAATTTTTATTAGCGTTTTTGGCAAAATTTCCAGATTTTCACAGTTAAGTCATTATATTTGCGAAATTATTATAAACAATTGACTCTAATAAAACAGTTATAAAGCAATATTGCACATATACCAGTGTACCCCACAATCTCTGTCGTAGGTCCAGAAATAGCGACGTCACAAATGGGCAATCAATATTAGAGCATTGCTTTGATAGTTGATTGTAAATCAGAGGTTACAGTGACCAAACTCCGTCGCACAGCGTTCGCGGTCTTGCCCCATTGGTTCTCGTTGAGTTACACAGCCCAGGGGGGTGATTGTGCGAGTAAACAGTGGCGAAATCGAAAATCACGAGGAAATTATCGAAGCACCTAATAGTTTAAACATCTGAACGTTATCCTATTGTCCCCTTCTTAAAGCCATATATTGACTATGATTCCTATATCAATTGGATTTATTGTAGTATTTACAGTGTGACCTTCATAATTTATAATTTCTTTATTGCACACAGACTTTAAAAAAAAACAGTTACATGTTACAACTAATGACTAAGTATCTTTTTGTCTCTACAGAAAAATATCAACCGAGCCCCCTTTATCATAGTCAAGTATTTATATGACCAACCTGCATTAGTTTTCTCGGCCAGTTTGACCAGTAAGCCTAAGATAAACTAGATAAGAAAGAACTAAGTAGTCATTCTATATAGTTCATATGCCTACTTTGCGTAGTAAAATGTATATGATGTTCGTCACCAAAATAATAAACAAAGTTCATTCAATAGATATTCCAACCCCAATTTTCTGCCCTAAAACACGTTGAATCACATCAAAAGGCAGAGTATCAGCAGAATCAACACACAATGTTCAACATCCCATTATTAACCAACAACGCACTGACTAGCGACATCAGAACAGCAGTTCATAGATATCCGACCCTCCACGTGAGTTATTGGTCCTTCGGGACGCTCGCGCGAGATAGCGATGCTGTAGCTGTGCGGGTTACTGTGTACAGAGTTGAATGTGTGACTTTGTTTGACAGATGGACTGTTTTTGTTTTCGCAAAGTTAGGGCCTTGGACGACTGAGTCCGCTACGTTACATATGCAATGCCTTGTAACATTATACTTACTTATCAGTTAACTGTCAAGGAGGTAGAAAGACTCCGTAGCCTTGAGCAAAGCATATTATAATTTTGTATTCCTTTCAACCCCTATATCCCCATCCCAAATTTTAGACCCTATTGGTAGGAATATATATATATATATATATTTAGTCCATGTTGTAAAATCCAACCCACAACCCACGGCCGTCCATCTAATGCAAATGAAGCACATGCCTCCCAAAAAGGATACACAACCAACCATCACATGGCTCGCCATAAAACATCGTCAACAGAAGCTTATAAATAAAACATTCCGTAAATTGCAACTCGTCACTCAAGGACGAGCCAATCAGAAACTATTATGTATGTAAAATGTAAAAATTGTTACACCATATTTTTTCCTGACACAAAATGGCTGTTAAAAATGGCCCGTATAACTAAGAGGATGTGCTATATCAAGATGTAACAGGAAGGTATAATATATAAAATTATGAATTAATGTCTTTTCTGCTAGTGCCACTACTTCGTGAACACAAATCTATGAATCAAATGATCACGGTTTAAAAATATTAGATAGGTAAGTACTCTACATTTTAAATTTTAGTGTTGATGTAGTGATTTATGTTATTTAGTATTTCTACAAACACGTTTCATTGAAATCTTGTTCCCTAGATAATAATAAATTAATAAATAAAATAATTTCTGAATTCTGAAGTACAATTATTGCAGTAAGTACTCAAGAGACATCACATCACCTATCGCACGAACTTACAAAGCTTCGAGTTCTAGTTTTTGCTAGTATCTATTTCATGATTTTCACTTATCATACATATGAAGTACATAAGTATATAGTTTTATTGTACGCGCAGTTCTTCCCCTTACCTCCTATCATTTCCGTCTCCTACCCAACATGGTTTTCTGGAAGAAATCTCTTATTAGAGTTAAGCTCGCCTTTGTAGAAGATTTTTCTATAAAATATCTGTTTGTCATCATGTGAGTACAATAAAGAAATTACGAATTGAGTACAGTCGCCTCACAGATTGTTTGTTACAGGTATATAACTCTGTTCTGCATGGTGTACTTACACTTGAGGTGTGTCGCACTGTACAGTGTGTACAGAGGATCGGTTTATCATGTTTTAATCTCGCTACACTGTATTTAGCCCGCGGCTACTGATTGGAGATGCAGGACTGTACCCTCCTCTATACATATTACATATTTGGACTAAGATTTTTACGAAGGATTTAGGGTTTTACGGGATAGCTGCGGCGATGGGCTAGCTCCCAGTCATATCAAATTGAGTATCGAATGGATAAACGTGCATTGTGTCTCTGTATAACCCCACATGGGAAAGGTTTAAAAATAACTTTCTGGTTCCCGATGAGTTAATAAATAAAAACCGGCCAAGTGCGAGTCAGACTCGCGCACGAAGGGTTCCGTACCATTATCTATAAAAAACCGCAAAAAAACACGTTAATTGTATGGGAGCCCCCTTTATATTAAATTATTTTGTTTTTAGTATTTGTTGTTATAGCGGGAACAGAAATACGTCATCTGTGAAAATATCAACTGTCTAGCTACCACGGTTCATGAGATACGGCCTGGTGACAGACAGACGGACGGACGGACGGATATCTTGAGATTTTAAGGTACTTTCCCTCCAGGGCCCATTCGTTTGTTCCACCCTGTATATGTGTGAACTGTAACTGTATTTTTCATGAAATACCCAAAAAGTTTTGTTCAAATTATCATCTTATGTCAGAATAACTTTGTAGCTAGTTGAAAAATAACATTTGAATTGATTCAAAGCTTGCCGCGCTTTTAGGGCCTTTAGTACCTACTAAACGCCGCCGTAAGCAGCACTGTCTACAACCTACTGGAAAACGTGAGACACCCATCTACAATTTCCGTAAAATGAGGTTCACTCACTCATTATGTCAATGTCATGCAGACTGCAAAACATCATTTCAACGCACCAAAGAGTATTTAATTAAAACATCACTGGCAACCAAACTTGAAGTGGCCAAAAGGAAAAAATGAATTTCTGAGCTCTGAGATTTGTATGAAAACAAAAGTAATTAAAAACTATTAATTTTATAATTATTTTCTAAAAGTTCTACAGAATAAATTGAGACGTCGTAATTCATCAATGAATATTTAAAGTCTTTGTAGAAGTCCGGGGACGACATTGCCATATCATTTAAATTTAGTTTCATTAAAAGAAGGCTTACCTACCAAAACAAAATGGCCTTGGTATAAAATTTTCAAGCGTGTTGTGAAGACGTATCTTGTACCGAGACCACTTTCAATTTGTAATATCTCTCGTATTTCAGTATTTGTGGTTGGTGCGGCAACAGATATACACATTCTGTGAAAATTTCAGCTTTCTAGCTATTACGGTTCGTGCAGGCGGACCCGGTGACAGACAGGACGGACGGACGGACGGACGGACGGACGGACAGACGGACAGCGAAGTCTTAGTAATAGGGTCCCGTTTTTACCCTTTGGGTACGGAACCCTAAAAATGGAATTGACGACTTCTATGGCATAGAGGAAAAGGTTCTGCTCTGCATCAAGCATATGGGCCTATTAGACTACGCTGTCGGCAGGGCACGATTTGTAGACGTCTCACTCTTGATGGAACGACTAGAAAGAGACAGTGAGTCAGACAGGGCCCTGCCGACAGCGTAGTCTAATGGGCCCAATAGACAGGCCCCAGGATCGAATACCTGCCCGTTACATACAGGATCTGCGTGCTTACCTACCGTTATTTGCGTCACTTCATAAGTCATAGTAACTGTAGTCTAAAGCATAAGAATGAGACAAAAGTTAAGGCAAAATTAAACATGTTATATGTTTTTTACATCTGCTACAGAAACTCAATTGACTTTGTGTGCAACAGGCACCATGATATTTCTCTATGCGTTTCAAAGATCGAATAAGACCATTCTTTTATATTATTACTAGCTGACCCGGCAGACTTCGTACTGCCTCAATTTAATATGAACTTTATTGAATAGCAATAAAGTTCAAATTGACTCTAGAAAACGATTGACTCTAGAAAACGTTTGTATGGGAAATAGAAAAGGGCTGTTTTTAGGGTTTTCCCGGAAATTATTCGATTTTTTCTCGCCTTTTAAACCTTCCCTAGACCTCCACGAACATTTCAAGACTAAGATAAGATAAATCCGTTCAGCCGTTCTCGAGTTTTAGTGAGACTAACGAACAGCAATATCATTTTTATATATATAGATGTAGGTAAGTACCTATATTGCTAATATAATTCCAAAACTGCCGTGCTCGCTCGGCATACGTAATGAATGATTCGTCATTACATTACTGCTCGGTTTATACCTGCCCGGATTATCTTATGGACGGAATAACGCGAAGTGGTCAGACATCCATTTTACTGCTCACTTCACACCGGTAGCGGAAATTAATTAAGAATTCAGCATTTATTGAGACATTCATGCCAAGAGATGATACTGAGAAATGGGAAATTATAAATCAGGCGCTTTAAAACTAATTCTGCGACTAAATTACTGACGCTTAATAACTCCGCAGAAAGACCAGCTTTTTGTATTTTAGTCGCTCGAACAATAAGTATAGTACTTACCTACATATTTAGATTTAGGTATGTTAGGTTAGGCTCTTTGTTTGCTCTTTATTCATATTCATATTCATTTATTGCACGCCGTAATAACATTAAGGTCTTAAAAATAGTGTTATTATTATTTTATAAAGCCTTGTTTATTCCTTAATATAGAATTACAATATTATTTAATACATTTCATTTTTTTACATCTATTCATTTCATTATATTTAAATTTTAGTATAATTTTAGATTATTTAAATTATAGGATTAAAAAAAAAAATATTTTTAGAAATTAAAAATAAATGCATGCATTAAGGACCTCAATACTGAGTGAAGGACTCCTCCATTTTTCTCCAAGCTGTTCTGTCGATTGCGTTGTCTATCCATTGTTTTCCTGTAATTTTTGATATTTCGTCGAGCCATCTTTCTACTGGTCTGCCTCTGTTTCGTTTGACTAAAGGGCCTTTCCATGAGGTTATCTTTTTTGTCCATTTTTCTTCAATCATTCGTGCAACATGGCCAGCCCACTTCCATTTTAATTTTTTACAGTGTTGTAGAGCGTCTATAACTTTAGTTGTATTCCTTATGTCGGTATTTTTCCTTTTATGTTTTCGTTTTATATTAAGTATACTCCGTTCCATGGCTCTTTGTGTCGTCTGTATCTTGTTTTTGGTGTATTTGTTGAATATCCATGTTTGTGAAGCATAAGAGAGTGATGGTAGAATACACGAGTCTAGAACTTTTTTCTTTAGTCTTACTGGAATATTAGACTTGAGGACTTCCTTAAAGCTCCAGAATTTGTTCCAGGCCATGTTCACTCGTCTATGTAGCTCATCTTGATGTCTTGATTTTTTGAATGATATCTGTTTGCCAAGATATATATACTCATCAACATATTCCAGTGGGGCATTATCAACATAGATGGGATTTTTATCACTATTAGTCATTATTTTTGTTTTTGATGTATTTAATTTAAGTCCAATTTTATAGCTGACATCATGTATATCCTTCACCATGGTTTGTAGCTGTGCACTACTTTCAGAGAAAAGTACTATATCATCAGCGAATCTGAGATTGCTCAAGAAATTGCCGTCTATATAGATACCTTTGCTTTCCCATTTCAAAGTCTTCATAATATTTTGAAGTACAGTTATGAAAAATGTAAAAATAGTGTACTTAGATAATTATGGACCCTGTTGGGCACAAGCAATATTAAACACTAGTAACACTACCCTATGTTAATTTATATCAATGAAACAAATACATCATAGCAAAATGTACTGGGAAGTGAAAAATAAAGTTACAGTAATCGGCTATTCTTGGATGAAACTCAATTTATTTCAATCCAAGTCGGGAGATAGCTAACTACATAGATAACAGAGAGTAGAGCTCGTCTAAGCTGAAATGATGCGCCCCACTCCTTGGTTTTGTATTGCAAGTAAATACAAAACCAAGGAGTGGGGCGCGTCATTTCAGCTTAGACGAGCTCTAGCATGACACCATTAAAACATACCTAAATAGTAGTGTAGTGATAGTAAATTATACTCATAAAACTGGAATCAACATTCATCACCCTACCAATCAAATTGAACTCAGAGTTAGGAAAAATAGCTAAGACTATACTTACAGTTAGTCCATATGTTGCACTTCTTAGGAACAACCTAAAGTCTAGACTAGATTTTTTTACATAAACGGCCGAGATCGTGACTATGGCACTATCTATTAACCCTTTATATGGATGTCCACTACATGCCCACCATATTTTTAACCCTGTGACTTGGTAATAAAGTCCAAAACCAATGGAAAATTCTGCATGATCAGTGCTAACTCTTTAATTAATGGCACTAAAGAGTTAGCACTGATACAATTAATAACTGTGCCTGTGATCTGGAATCGTGTTCTCTGCGAGGTGCACAAACAACCTGTAATTGAACCTAGTCGCTTTCTAAAAGGCCTCAAATCGATCCCCCCCATGTCTGCGACACACCGACGGGTAAATTCAATTAAGTCAGGTTGTCCTGTATTTCCAAGAATCAACTCCACAGCTTTCTTTAATGAAGCCACTTTCCTGACGTTATGTCTTCATCGACGCGCGCAGGGCCGCACTCAGGGATAAACACGTTCGTTGATTTTCTGCCCCCGATTTTGTGTAAAAAAAAAACTTGTTTATTTTGATACTTACTTTACTTTACTTTATACTTTATTGCACAGAAAAACATATTAATATTGAAAAAAAAAACATGTCAAAGGCGAGCTTATCTCTAAAAAGAAATCTCTTCCAGCAAACCTAGGTTGGAGAGGATAATTTATACTTATTCATATATCAATAACTACTGCTAGGATCAATGTTGTAATAAATATACTGCCAATTAAAGGTTGCCAGATAATTTATACAAATTATTCTGACCATGATTTAGATACCTAGGGATTGATTGATTGATTGATGTAATGATGTTTATTTAAATTGATTCCAAGTAGATTAGTAGAGAGTCAAGGCAACCACTGAATAAATATAATAATAATAAGTTTAGTAAAATTATTTCTAAGACAATCATCACTTGTATCAATCTTCCTTATTACCACTTCCTTACTAAATTGCGAAACAAAACAAGCATAGTCCGTCCCATGAACGCGTGTCTCCGCGCGTCCAAGGTCCCTATTTTGGGCAAAAATTATAACTTTATTATCGTCGGTGATTCCGAAAATTAATTTTCGGGACCATGGGCAAATTGCAGGCGACGACGCCCGCAGCGGGCCGGTTACTTGGGCAGTGGCTGGTGCCGATAAAAAATAACACTTCGAAATTCAAACTGTTTTATACGATCTTTCGTGGTTTTAGTTTTTGGCAGTGTTTTGTTTGGGTGATGATGAAAACATAATTGATTAGGTATCATTGCGGTAAGCATCATATTATTCTAAATTATTGAAATTTATGACACACAAATTAAAAATATTGCCATCAAATTAGCTATTTGTATTTTTTTGTGTAAGATTATTTTTACTTGTAAGATCTTGGAGCTCTATTTTTCATTCGCTCTTTTGCAAACGAGCGCTCTTTACCGATTTTTGTTCGCCATTCAAAATGTCGCATTTTTCAGTCATTCGTATTTCGTATATATTTATTGCATATAAAGACAAAACACAAAGAGATACAGAAAAGGAATGTACAAAGGCAAGCTTGGTCAGGACCACTCGTTACGCCTGTCGAGTGATAGAATAGATGTCAAATACGTCAAACCTAACCAACCAATGAGAAATGAGTCAAAAAAGTGTCAGGCTGTCTACGTTCCGTTTCCCGCAATCTTTCAAATAAATCTTTACTTTAAGTTTGGAAATAAAAATAAAATACTTTGACAAGTTCGAAAATTAACTTAAGTTAAGCAAAATAACTATCATATAGCCTCGTAAAAAGAGAGAAACTTCCCGTTTCCCATGGGGTATTTACCGGTTTTACCGGTTTTTACCTTTTCTGCGTGTAACGAATAAAAATCAACATTCCCATATTTAATGGCAACACCGAAAACGAACGATTCAAGAATGCAAAAAATCGACGTCATGCGATAAACAAGTCGAGCGTGATGTATTTCGCATGCGATATTATTATATCACACGAGCGATTGAAAAATAGAGCTCCAGATCGGTTATTTTATGGTGTGTGGTTTACATTACTTATGCACTAAGAAATGACATAGTAAGTAATTAATACAAATGAACATTCACTTACCTTCAGACCGGCACACGATTTATGTTATGCAACATATTTTGAGCGCACAAAACAACTGAACGCGAGAACGTACAATTTGAAAGCAGCCGTTAATGACGGCTAATTTTAACACAATTAACCGATCGCTCATTTGAATCGTACGCAATTACTGACAGACGTGATTTTCATGGGAAAAAACTACAAAAAGCTATATAAATAATGAGTTTCCAAAAAGTGACAGACGCGGCAACTTACAGGCTACATAGTGTGAACATTATAGTGATTGATCGACCAACCTGACTGTTTTGACTTCACTACAGTCTACTATTAGGTCGTTACAACGGTACTTTATTACCATGGAAATTTACCGAATTTTACACCCAAGACCGCCCTTCCATCGATCGCCAATTGATTCCGCGAAAATGAAATTATAAGCGAATTTTTCGAACAACCTGTATATTGATTGCGCTTCGTGTCGGTGAATTCGCGATCACACCAGCTTTCAGGAATTCTGTTACGTTCAGAAACTTGCTTTTAATCAAGTCTGCATCTTCCTTACTTCCAGTCTTGCGGCGTCCAGTCTTCATATTAAAATATTATTACCATGACATACTTACCAGCCTGCTTGTTATTCAAACAAGTTTTTCTTAAACACCTATTAATTAAATACAAGACGAGGACAAGTACGTCCTATAACGCTTAAGGGTAAACCGCCTGCTTATAATTATAGTTTTTGAACGGCGCTTAGTTTCGAAACCTAACTATTTATAAGTACATAATTCTCATTGATTAATTCCTGTAAAAAGTCCATAAAAATAATTAAACGAAGTATTCAAGGTGTGATCGTATTATGGTCGTTGTTTTTCTTGGAGTATAAATATGATGGCAAGCAATGGAGGTATGCCATGTGCTGCATTATAGCGCAATTTGCATACGTTACTCTATAATTAGTTAGTTGTGTTACGATTCACGAGCACGCGATCTTAGGCATTACTATTAAAGAAAAGGGTTGCTTTTGCAATGGAGGTGGTCACATCTAAGCTTTATTGCCAGTATTGAATTTTTGAAAAGAAGATTATCTTAGTATTTCTGTAGAGATATCTGAGGTATTCGCCTGCCTGATAATTAAGCGAACTTTATTAACTGCAAGATAACTGCAAAGAACATAATATTTTAAAGTTATATGTGTTCATCAATTTTATATATTTCCAGTAAGATAGACAAAAGTTATCGAACCAAAGCGAGTTTTGCTTAGAAACACAACAATGCACCAGCAAAAGATAGCATCTGACTGAAATAAGCAATAAATTTCCTAACAATAATTCTGCAGCAAGCATAACCGCCTATCTTGCAAATATCAATTCTGCGCGCAGACTGTCCGTAATAGAAATATAAAAGCAATGTTCCACAGACATGACAAATAAAACCTCCTTTATTGAATCGGAAGAAGCATTTAATTCGATGTATACCATGCGATAGCGCGTTCTATGAATAAAATAAAAATATTATTTTGATTGTCTCGCTCATAGATTACGCGGGTACTCGGGACTTGGGAGATAGCTGCTTTCGTCTGTTTTTTACTGAGTTGTTTGGCTTTATTATGATTTTCAGGATAATAATAAAGAAAACACAACACGATACTTAAAAAAAAGGTTTGGATAAAACATTGTAGAAAGGTTTATATGCGCAGAATTCAAAATGTATTAACCACGTTTAGTAAGAACGTCGTTATACCCAATTAATCTAAAGATTATAAAGCCACCGAACAAAGTTAAAATTATTAACTGGAACAACCCTCCTCCTCCCCGTCCTCCAGCCTCCCATTCCCCGGTGACATTAAAACATGATCACAGACTAAATTAAAGCGCGCCAAAATTGTTGCCTGTGGGCCCAAGGCGGTCGTTTGTTTTAATACAATAACTCTACTCATCTCTTTCACTTCCCTCATTAGAAATAAATGTCTATCCCGCTCGCTCCCGGGAAATTTAGGGGTTTCTATTACGGCGACGTATGACATTATTTTCCTTTGAATAATGGGACACATCTTGGCATGCGAACGTTGTTAATAAGGCCAATTTATTCATGCTAGTTGTAAATAATAGTGACATTTCATTGTCTTGGCTCTACATGTCTTGGCAAGTTGAAAAGACTTCATTATTGGGTTCGTAAAAAAGTGGTTTTAGTAGAAGTTTTAAATGAAGATAAAACCGTCTTAACCTAACTTTTCATAATAATAGATTTACTATTTCATCGAATTGAAAACACTTCAAAATTAGATAGCAGTATCACAGTATTATTATAGACAGTAGATAATCATCGAACAAAGGTACATCGCACGGCTGCACACATGCGCGCGTGTTCGGTATGCACGCACACATAGCCTTCGGGAATGATGGAGACTGCTTCAATCGGGGCCGCGCCGTTGCCGTGTTCGCTCGCTCTCACTCGTTACCGCCCCACCAGTATGTCATCGTCGTCGTCTTTTGGGAAACGTGTTACTGTTGTGTATATGGATGCCTTAATAACACGGACAAATCCAGAGTTGGATAACTTTTTCCATAAAGGTACCAAAGGATCCCGAGAAGTAAGTAACTTTCCACAACGAAATCACGAAACATTATGATATGAATTAAACATCAAAATAGTTAAGTATTATTTTGTGAATGGGTGATAATTAGTAAGGTTTTTTAGTTTTGCGTTTGGTAAATGAGGTATATTATTTACATATAATCGAGTAGTATAGTGGTAAGTATTAAAATATTCGATGAAGTGGGAAACTAGAAACACATAGGTACCTAAGTAATATTATTACTTTGTGTAAGCAATTCTATTAAACTGTAACTGAAATACTTTGCATTTTAAGTAGGTACCTACTTAAAAGCAAAATTAGTATTTTAGGTAGGTATGCCAAGCCACAGACGTGACACAGCCCTGCGAATCTAGCGAAAGTAGGTAACGAACGCTCCTAAACGGTCTCTGATTTACTACTGTTCTATATGTATACTGTGGCAGTATTCTACCGCGCTACAAGCAACAGAAGCGCGCTCCTCTTAATCACTTGTAATTTATTTAGCCCCTTTGAGGCAACTCACGTTATTTATAGCTATCCCGCTCCCCCCTTAGCGGCCGCGCCGACACCATCTCTCTCTTCCGGGACCATTTTTAATTAAAATCCTCGGTAGAGAATTAGAAATTATATTCTATTTTCAAAAACTTGTTTTGACGCTTTGTCGGAGATTATCTATTTTTTATGAGGCCCGGGTCGCGCCTGGACCTTTGTTTTAACTGCCAGAGAATTGTCTGAATTGACTTTGTTTCAAAGCTCTGTTACTTCTTTATTGTTTTGTTAAGTCTTACTTATTCATTTCAATCTTTGACGTTTGATTTGAAACACTCATTTATGAGCCTATACTTTTAATAAATACCTAATAGAGTTAATACCGTTGTATAACCACTTGTATTTTTATCTACCTGAATAATTCTGAGAACATAGCCGTCATGACTTTTCCCATAAAAGGTGACAAAGGCACTATAATGCCCAAGTTTGGCCAACTTTTCAATACTTAATTTTGAGTGACTGGATCTAGCCCATCACCAGCTGTGGAGATTGAAGGCTCAAAGAAAAATGTGCGTAAATAAATAAGTTTTATTTTATTCTCTAGGCATCAACGACGACGACGGCGACAGTGGCAAGCGGCGGCGCTCGCGCACCAACTTCAACTCTTGGCAGCTGGAGGAGCTAGAACGAGCCTTCCTAGCGTCACACTACCCTGACGTGTTCATGCGAGAAGCACTGGCTATGAGACTCGACCTCAAGGAGAGCAGGGTCGCTGTGAGTATACTTATCCTACTGTATCGGGCCACAGAGACTCTAACTCTTGGAGCGAGGAGCTAGAGCAGGCCTTCCTCATGTCGGTCTGCTGACTTTATCGCTTCCTTTATACCATAAATGTTAGAATTAAAAACATTTAGTAAAACACAAACACGCTCTAGCATGCCATACCTAAGGTTTAAGGTGCCTATGTATCTTTCCTCAATGATTCAGTATGGTGATTTTATCTTTCTTCCTCCTTTCTGACTTATGATTAGGAGGCTATATATACCATTAAAATGTTCCCATTCATTAATGGTTGAGTGACTGAAACTTTAATCGACATATAAAAGTTATGCGGCAATATTTTTTTGTAGTCCACCATTTTAGTTGAAGGTTAATCCTGCCCCCTCCCATCCTGAGTACGCGCATGTTGCGCACGAAGTAGTTAACAGAAAATCCGTGTTAAGTTAACACCTAACTATTGTAGAATCGACAATAACAATTATAATTGCATTATAAATAATACATCTCTTCAGACCCACGCCAATCATCGTATCACCTGCGAACAACATAATTATGTATTTTCACCATTCTATCGCTCGGCTAATGTTCGTTTAGAAGGAAGTGAGACGTCAAAACTCTAGTCATTTTACTGTCAGTAGATATGTACAGTGGTGCCGCGGAGTTCTGCAGTCGTAAATTTTACTAATTAGTAGATAAGTAGGTATTATTTTAGAATACCAATCAACTAATTTGGGACGTATATTCTAAAGTGATAACTCTATATTTTATGCACTTGTGATTTAAAAGATTTAAAAGATTGATGTGACAATGTTGTCTATTTAGGGTTAATTTTAGATTAGACAGACATGTTTGTTAATTAAATAGAAAGTGCAGTGTGTACATAGGATCGAGAATACTGTCATTACAACATGATTGTTTGTTACTTTTGGTACCAAACTGTTCATAGACATAGACTTGTCCTGCCGAATTGAAGTTAGCGACTAATTTTGCGATGGTCAGACATAGTAGAGTTGTAGTCGCCGCTTCGTAGATATTGTTAGCAGATATTAAATAGTTATTGTCGGCAGTTACTAGGCTGTTATTATGATTATGATTTGACAGGTTCAGCCACAGTCGCGCGTCGTGGTTTAAAGATTTACGACCGAAGGCATTTACATCGCTATGAACTATTTAGCTGTGTCTATCTATGTTTATAGACATCTACATATCTTGTTGGGTACCAAGGTTTACCCACAAAAAATCAACAGCAGTATCCCCGTATCATAGGAACAAGTCACTGGCACCAATCGGCGGCACCATGTTGGTCAAGCATCGTGGAGCACTACAAAAGTATAAATACCTCGATTAGTGATTGTGTTCCGCTTCCTTAGACTTACATAAAAATGTATCAGTTAATCTACCTCTATAGGATAGGCTCATCCTTCATTGACTAACCTTGTCAAGAACATGAGTAAAGTAATACCCTATAGTGTGAAGTGTGTGAAAATGTGTGTCTGGTTGATTGGTCCCCGTATGGTTTACCTGATGTAGCCGTACTATTAAGTAAGTATAGTAAGTAAGTCGACTTAGTTACGCTTCCTAAACGCCACGTTTAGACATTTCCTCACACGAGCCTTGCTAGACTTGCGTATCCATTTGCGAAGTATCAATGCTATGAATAGGTGCTCGGGCTTTAAGGAAAGTACTCTGAGAATAGAGAATTCGTCACGATGGCCCTTTGTTTAAGACACAGTACATTATGTGCCCACCGAATAATGGGCATGGATAATTTTCAGTTTGAAACCTGAAGTTTAGTCACAGAATAACTTAGTACTACGACGTAGTTTAGTGCAAGAGTTTTTGTGGTATTTATATGGAAACAACTTGAATTGTAATGTTTGATAAATGAAACTTGAGTTTTCACTCAAGAAAATTCTTGCTACGATACGAGGGTGGTCCCAGAAGTTACCGGCCTAACAAAGATAACACAAAACAATTGAAAAAAAAACTTATTTTTTTCTCAATATAGTCTCCTATTAGCGCAATATACTTTTCTCCGCGATATTGAATGGCTTCGATAATGTTTACAGAGCGGCCAGTGTCAAGCTCCTCGAAATGACCTTCAACAACTACAGACCCTTCCTCTTTATTACTGGCAAACCTTTAACTGCCCAACGAGCCAATTTTTCAAGATCGGGAACAGAAACTAATCTGAGAGTGCTAGATCTGGCGAATAAGGTGCTTAAAACTTTAACTCATTCATTTTAGCCACTAGATTGAAACATCCTCACGTTCGTCGCTGGCTGTTGTTCAATAGTGAGGAATCGCGGCAACCTCAGAACAAGTAAACCAATAGAAGCAACGATGATTAGCAGAAACCTTCGACGGTAATGCTGTCCTACTTTCATTAACCAAAACTTCCGTTAGAAAAAAAGAGGTGGCATTACGTTTATCAGTTTGATAGTGCGTACTACCCCTTCTGTCAAACGCTGGCCACTAGGGATGGGCCTGCCCTCAGACTGCCGCTCCATCGATATCGATAAAAATGTAGAAAAAATACAAACACAATTAGAGATAAGCTCGCCTTTGTTCTTCATTTATTGAGGATATTCCTGCGATTGTTTGTTTTTTTAGCAAAAGGTTTTTGTCTGATTAATCAATTTATTCCGTCCGACCGGCTGCAGAGATCTGTCCACAATCTGACTCAAATGGCGACCCGACAAAATTTGAAAGGATTCCAAGTGCTGACACTTGGTTACTCAGTTAGCATAGAAAACAACTTTGACAATTATTGGGGTAGTACGCTGTCACGTGACCATTATTTATTCTATTGGTTTACTTGTTCTGTGGCGGCAACCATTTTTTGTTGTCTATTCACCATTTCTGGCGTTGTCACTTTATTTGATTGACCGCTGCGATGTTCATTTAGGCAGCTCGTGCGACCTCTTTTTAAACTCAGCGACCCAATATTTTACTATTGTAAAGGAGCAGACTCTCCTAGAGTAGAATCCAGCTCAACTTTAATATGAATTGTGCACATCTTTCTAGTTCAAATGCATCTCGTAACGATGACCAATTTCGTCCATGTTTGCAAAATCACTCAGGGCAAGCTCTATCCTGTAATATTACCACAGATACTATAATATTATACTAATGCAGATAGACCAACTAGAACAAAATATGACACCGGCGTAAACTGAGATGCTACGGAAGCTTCTTTAGTTCGAGGCCATTATCGCTTGGTGCAGCACCATCGATAATCGGTAAAAAATTGCAAATATCACGAGATGGCTCTAAGATATTATACAGGGTGTGACAGAAAGGGGTACACAAGCCGAAAGAGGGTTGCTAGGGACATCATTCTGAACAACTTTCACTATGGGACCGACTTGACCAGAGCAACTTTGTACGGAACCCTTCGTGCGCGAGTCCGACTCGCACTTGGTCGGTTATTAGAATTTGTTGTTATAGCGGCAACAGAAATACATCATCTGTGAAAATTTCAACTATCTAGCTACCACGGTTCATGAGATACAGCCTGGTGACAGACATACGGACGGACGGACGGACAGACAGCGAAGTCTCAGTAATAGGGTCTCGTTTGGCACCCTTCAGGTACGGAACCCTAAAAATGCAGCAAGTTATTAAGAGGAAAACTGAAAGCTAAACGCAGATGGCGATTCGTTGACTGTACCTTATTGTTTACACTTTTACGCTAGTGTCAAGTGTAGGATTTTCATACAATTTAACAGTTCGTGTCATAATAAGGTACAGTTGCATGCGCCACCTAGCGTGAGAAATTTTCAGTTTTCCTCTCAATCCTCCTATCTACAGGGTGTATCAGAAAAGTGTAGTCATTACCCAGCTCGGCTACTTTTGGGACCGCCTGCGTAGTAACATAGAGCAACTAGTATTTGCTCCATGGTGGTAAGTACCTAGGTACGTACTAGTTCCTAGCTTACTGTAGCTTACTTACTTATTGGGACATCAACAATATAGTGTAGACTGTATTGTTGATGTCCCAATTAAAGAAAATAAAATTATAACCTTTGTTATTTTACACACTTATCTCTGCTTTGCTTCCGTTATCTAATGAGATCTTAAAGTATCAAATGAGCCTAACAAACAAATAAATAACTGTAGATACTGTGATTTATCAATCTAAAAATGGCGTCCTTTTCTTCAATTTCCTTTGATTGGACCTAATAGGTACCAGGCCAACATAACCGTAAGAGCTGAAGCCAAGTTCGATATAGATGAGTGGCGATTTTCCCTTATTTTCCCCGGCCTTTTCCTACTAAGCGGCCACAGGGGAACCGCGGCCGCCGCCGTCCGGCCACAACTTTTTATATAAACCTTTTTGGCCACCGAAGTAATACTCAACATGAGATAATACAGTTTTGAATGGTCCCCGTTTTGGCTGGGTCGAGGCCTAACGGCGAGGGATTGATAGGTTTGTGTTTTGCTTTTTATTTGATCCCGATGTTTTTTTGGCAGTGTTGTTATAAGGTACCGTTTCGAAGGATTAGCTTGTCAATAGCATATTTCCGGTTTAGCTTTATACATATTAGCTTACAGCGCTTTAATTTCATGATATCACGTGAAGAAGAGTTAAGATCACAGCCCAAAAGGAAAATTAGAATAGAATAGAATCCATTTATTTACTGTTACTATACACAACACAAGTTTATGGCCATACAGATGATTTTATATGACTTTATACTTTATTGCACAGAAAACTTATTACAGACACTTAATATTGGAAAAAACATGTACAAAGGCGAGCTTATCTCTAATAAAAGATCTCTTCCAGCAAACCCGATATTACAATCGACCTATTCATTAGAGAGCCGAGAGCTACGCTGCGCAGAGAGACACCGCACAGACGTAGACTTGTTTTCTGTCGGTGTTAAACAGAAGAAAAGCTTGGAAAACTTTTCCGTCCTGTCTTGCAATAGAGATAGATGATATTAATTTGCCCGGATCGGAATGCAGATAAGAAATTCATCTCTATAATCAGTGTTTAAGGTCTATTGTATGCCCGTTTATCGCCAGATCTCGTTGTACTGAGATGGACTATTCCGCAGACTCCTAATAGTTGGTATAAATCAAAAGATTGCAATCTCGGCGGCACTCCAGGGACGCGAGCGAGACGGCACGATTGAATAGCATAGATTTAAATCGCCGGGTCAGATAAGGATGGATGCAGATCCCGCGGCTCCGACCTCAGCGCGAGTCGGCTAGGGACGTCACAATTCGATTACGGCTCAATAAAGTTAAAGTGACTTGTTTGCCTCTATAAAGTGGGTTTTTTGTTTTCTCCATTTTCTTTCGTTGGCGCTGCGCTGCGGTCTTTACGAGTATTTCTGATTGAAATACCAGCGAATGCTATTAAAAGATTCTAGTGGTTTGTTGTTGTGTAAAATTGTTAACGTTGACATTGACATACTCGGATGATTATCGTCATAACTTTTCCAGTATATGGTGACAAAGGTACGATTCCCCTAGTAATTCAACATTGTACATCTATTGGAAATATTTGTGTACTTACTTCGTAGTATGTAGTAGTCGTTAAACCCCTCCACCAACACGCACTGAGCCTGAGCCAGCGTGGTGGGGTATGGCTCAATCTTACTCGGATCCGGGTAAAGGCCTGTGCCCCTCGGTGGGGACATTAATGGGCTACATTTACTTTTTACTTTACTTACTTACCTATCAGTTTAAAAATCCCTCACTCACACATGAGTATCGAGTGAGCCCCAGAAAGCGGCCGTTAAAAACCCATACGTTATCAAAAGTAGCATATTATAATCTAATTTCATCCCTGCCTGAAGGAAAAGTTGCTAAAACGGCGCTCGTCTTGCCATAAGCACGGAAGTACCGGCTCCATTTTAAAATTCATAGCATAAAATTTACATTTATATGCCAATTTCATTTCGTAACAGGGCGTCTGCGGTCGCACGCACACATCAGTATTCCGAATACATTGCAGCCCTTGGATACTCCGAAAAATGAAAAAAAGCATCGTCAAGAACACCGAGATTCTAGCAGTAGGGTTCCGCCCTCCTTCGTATTGCACACAGAGGAAAATGTGGATGTCTTTGTTTTAGCAGAGGGTAGAGACTGTTTTCGGCTAACAATGCAGTAGAGAATATTTGAGTAAAACCACAGTGTATTCGTGGTCCATTATTTAAGTATCAGTATCGACTTGATATGATTCAAACCAAATTATGTACCAAATTGTGATTCGAGAATGAGTGTATAAAGAAATTAATTTATAAAGTACGTAAGTAAGACATACAGTTACGCTTTTTCATGCAGAGTTGGATGGTTTAAAATGATGCTAAGATATAATTTCGCCATGTTAAAGTCAATAAAAATCTATACAAGAACCTAAAGCTGTTAAAAACCACAACTAAAATAATCTCTATATTTACCAAACCTAACCCTAAAACAAAAGCCTCTCTACAATCTGACTGCGAAAAAAAATGGTGTGAGGTTTAAATAAAGAACACTAAATGGAACGCTTAGGCGACAAAATGTGGATAGAATATAAAATTAGAGGGATGCTTCACCGTCTCTGTCACTTGCACAGGTTTTCTGTATTTGTTATCTCGTTCGTGGAGTTCGCTATCAAACATAAGCCGCGGTTACCACCCTAGGCTTAGCGGTTAAAAGATAGACACGAAACGCTGGCATGGTTGCCACTGAAGCTGAACCATTTTTGTGTAATATGGCAGTACCTAATCAATGTGTTTCAAACAAAAGAATTTACATAAACATTTCAATATTTAATAAATTATTTCATGAAAATCTTGAGCGAAAATTTTAAAACACATACCCTGTTACCACAAAAAATATTAAACGTAGTTTAACCTGAAATCTAACGTCAAATCCCATACATTTTTGTTTTTTAACAGGTGTTGAACGGGAGTTTATTTTTTTGTAGTAAGGCCTATAATTTTTAAGCTTTACTAAAGAGGAAATAAAAAGCATATTTATGTATTTTTGCACTAATTTAACCTATAATTTTCTTTACATCCAACAAAACAAACCAATTAATTTTGCGGAAAAATATAAATCGCACCCCATGTCAGTTAAAAAGGAACTGCTGCTTGACAGCCCTTAACGGTGACACATTGCTTGCTCGCAGATGTGTACGAGCGTGCTCAATTTATACCTGTCTCTTTTACACCTAGCGCGCGCCTCGTATCAATTTTCCCCGGAGGGAAATAGCACCTGTTTTTCTCTCGAAAACTACTGGCTGCTTCTGAACAAATATTTATTGTTTCCGTTTTTTATCGGGTTTTGTGTCTGCGCAATTTAAAAACACTTTCTCATTATTGTTTTCCTGGAAATCAATTCCTATGGTTTTTCGTTTTATCTACTAATGTATTTACTGTAATTCTGACAATTATTTGAAAAAAATATACATCTACAGTAGAAAACATTCCAAAGAGAAACGAAGTGACAACTAAATCAAGCTTGTTACGTGTCGTTACCACAAACGGGGAGTGTAACCAAAAATCGTGTAGTCAGCGGGAAAACTCAACAACAAGCGAAAAGTCGCCAGTAAATGTCCATAAAGGGAGGGGATGCTGGGGATCTTAGTATCTTATTTACACTGGAGAAAATGTTTAGCAGGGGGAGGCATCTGTGGGTACAATGCGATTTCCACGAATGGTTTTCGTATGAATCTCGTTACTGAGACACAAGCAGAAATATTTGATAGCGCGAAAAAGTGTTCGAGTTCAGATGAACTGAACCTTACGGCAGTGTACTTAAGAGTCATTTACATTTCAATTCGAATACTTTTTCGATACGTAATTGTTCCTGCTGTTGTCGGTCTGTTTAGTATCGAGTCCCACAGGGGTTAATGGCTTCAATACTATTCGTGATACAAATGTGGGTTTTCAATGGGGATGTGTCCGATGATTGGGACACGGTAAGGGGTCGTAACTTGTAAGACCTCATTTGTAAATGTCGTTTACTTAGATCGAATTCGGTGATGTCAGTTTGAAGGGTGTTGCCACCTTTTTATGGGTTGGTGATAGGTGATAGTCAGTCAATTCTTCTGAAAGAAACTCGTAATTGTTTCGTTTCTGTGTTATGATTATGATTTGAAAATAGCATAACATTCCTGTTGGTCACACACACCAGTGCGACTAAAAGATTTAATATTTTTTGCAAATTAGTTAAGAGATAAAACATCTCTTTCTATTTTCTTGGAATATTTTATTCTACCATAATATGTTATTTTCACGAAGAAATGTTCTCGAGTAAAGGTAGGCATTGATCTGTTTCAATTTCCAAACGAACAGCACAAATCCAATCAATCCAAAAAAGAAATCAACGTTCATTCGAGTCGGGCGGGATACATCTGTCTATAAGGTATTAATGACCTCCCCTCCGCTCCTGGTGGTTGGGGAGATAAGAGGGGGGAGGCTTCTCATTAGAGGGTCGACAGGGGGGAGCCAGGGGGGAGGGGGCACATCCCACAAGCGCCATTACCGCGGGCCGTTCCGAATCTATTCCTTTATCAATATATTTCGATTAGTCCGCACGTAGGGTTCGGGTTTAATTAAAAAGTTAACTAATTTTATATTGGAAGGTTAGCTCTGGAATGGAAAGGTGGATTTGGAGTAATTGGCGAGACACATGATTTAGTTTAAGCTTGCTACTTGGTATATTATAACGGTATTTTAATGTCATTAAAGTTTGTAGTACTTAAGTTTAATTATTCGTCCGTAGTTTCATTGTAATATAAAAAAATATTTTTATTTTATTTATTGCAAAACACAACAGATATTTTACATTTCATTTCTAAGTATGTAGACATGGCTTTATAACGGCAGTTTCAATCTTATACTTTATATCTCTCATGTAAGTATTTTACATACTACATGCTTTATTATTTTACTTAACAAGGCGTTTACCGACGCATTAATGGCCGGCGGTATTACACATCAACACCAGGAAAAGCTTTTGGTGTTATAAAGTATAAAAAATTGTCGGAACAGTCTGAGAACAAATTGTAGGCCAATGACTACAGCGGAAACTTTTCATAAACGAATTAATAAACATACATTTAAAGTTAAAAACACCAATAACTTTGGAATCACTGAACCGATTTTAATAAAACATGGCTAAAAACCATTGTAGAGAGTCTTCTAATCATTTACAATAAACGCATCAGAATCCGTCCACTCGTTTGACTGCTAGGGTGCCGCGGACACACACACACAGATAGAGACGCAAACTTATTTCAGTAACCGCCAACGCACTATGAGCATAAAATAAAGCTTGATTTTTTTGAAGCGCACCAGTTTCACCACAGAAAATAAAGGCGAAAGTATGCCACCGGCAGGTTTGCCGTTGGCACATATGCGACACGACGATTTTTATTAAATTAATCCAAATTAATCCAGGGAAACGACGCTGTTAAAATTATTATATCTTTCGCTATAAAATGTGATGGGTTGCTCATAAAAATGAGCTCAACATTTGGCGCGGACGCATAAACCGGCATCTGTTTAAAGGCTTTTTTCTCGTTTAACGTGGATAAGGTCCTTTATTATGTTAGGCATTATGCCCCTTAACTAATACGGGATCAAATTTAATTTCGAGGCTTTCGGGGTCGTTTTGCTTTTGCTGCGGAGCGATGAGGTTACAAGTTTGAATATATACCAAACAGCGACTAGAAATTCAAAGGCCGTATTACCTTCACGAGAACCCTATGCGAGGAAATTTTAGACCACTCTCGGAGACTATGTCGCCACGACATGGAGGCTTGCACACTTCGCTACTGGTATCCTGCATTCGACTGTATTTGAGGGACTTTGTTGTGGCGACTCATGTCGCATTATCATGGGAGAACGCCCTTAGGTTCTTTATTTTATTACAACTCACACCCGTATGCTTTCCAGTGGTTTCCTCCACCCGATTTACCCTTGAGTCAAGCTAACTCAAGATATTTAAATAAATATATAACTCTTTGAGGAAGCTTTGCCACATGAACAAAGTCAAGGAGCTGTCAAGCTAACGACTGAATTTTCTTGAATATCATATTCTGTAGAGCATTTATTAGATAAGCTGATTTATATATTTCATCCTGTGATTTCATATTTGATTCAGATTCCTTCTCAGACTAAAGGCTAAACAGAATCCAATCAACAAAGAATCGGTCGTTCTCCAAATTCTGACTCTACTCAGAATCCAAATTTTATAGAAACTGGGAACTTCAGAGTCGTACATACTCAGATTCTGGCCCTAAAACTCAACTGGTTTGATACGAATCTGTCCCTGGCCCACCTAAAGGTATCAAATTCTTGACATCTGGTTGACTTTTCCTGGCGCCTGCTCTCATAGATCACATCTTTTTCGTAGTCATGGTCAAGTGATTTTCACTGTGCGATGAAAAGTACTTTTCATACTAGTACTTATAGGAAGTTTCATTTGTAACTACGAGGCCAAGAAAACTGCCACTGAAGATTGAAGTAACCACGTTATCTACTTATATAAACTACAACAAGCACCGATCCCTGAGCCTCACGTATACACGTAATTGAATTCACTTTCAGTAACAAGCGGCGCAAAAACGTCTTGCATTTTTCATTGAATCAAAAACAAAAACGCAAGTGCACGTCAAAGGCGCATCGAATATGCGCGCCCGGCATACCGCATCAATATGTAAATTGCGAGACTCGGACGCGCATTGGAAATTAACGTCTCAATTCAGATGAGGCGTTTTATGACTGCGAACCTTGGAAGGCGTTTGAGAGGACAGCAGTCTCCGTATGAACCGCTATAATCCTTATGTCTCATGGAAATAAGGTGTACAATAATAATTGTGTAGGTTACCGGATAGTATGTATACGATAGTAGAACGTAGAGATTGATATCGTGAGAGTATTGGAGAAATCTCGGATTTGCATCTTCTTTTGAACAGGCAAAGCTGTACTTAAACCTAGAGTCCTCCTGAGTCGGATAGACTTTATGAAATATGCTGCGGGAGGCGAACAGAAATCTTGATAATGTAGATTGATAAGCACTCTCTTCGTCACCTAACCCCTCCTAACTAACTAACTAACTAAAAACAATACACATAGCGTACCACCTTTTAATTTCCCATGCGGTGTGACAGAACCAGAAGCACAAATTGTGATCACGTTTAGCCAGTTATTCAACACTACATTTTTCGTGCTAGGAGGTTTCCATTGCTGCAGTTATATTATGAAGATTTGAAGGTTCTCATTTTTTTTCATCGACATACAATAGTAAACATAAATCTCAAGTCACATTTAGCATAGCACTTGCATTGCTTCTGCCCCATACTCCCGTGCCGTGAGAACCAAAATCAGTGACGTCACCCACATGTAAACATCCAAGACCTAGGTTTTTTTCTCTTCCTCCCCAGCCAGGATTCGAACCCCGGACCTCTCGCTTCGGAGGCAGCAGAGCCACGTACCGCAACGCCGCAGACGTCATCAGAGTACTTATGTTAAATTACTAATCTCATTGGTACACATGGTCAGCACCACATTTGATTACCACCACAGACTAACGACAAAGCCATCGCGGTGGCTGACTACTGGAAGGATACTTTGATTCTTCCTACAAGTTTCCACACGAAGAAGAAGAAGAAGCACCAGATTCGATTCCAGATCTCTTGCATGACAAACCAATAAACCACGCCGGCGGCTGGCTAAATAAAAGTTTTAAGTGTAGTATCCCTGTGGTTTTCCCGGCGATCGGCTAGCCACCTGTCACGCAAAATGTATTATTGAATAACTGGCTAACAATTGTGCCTCTGCCACCGTGTATGGGAAACGACGTGACGCTACGTTATGTCTTACTTACTTTACTTACTTTAGTTTCTGGATGTATCTTCGCAACTTTGACGAATGTGGTGTTATGGTTGAGGGGTGCTTCCCAAGCGAAGTGAATCCCGGCTGGGGAAGAACTAAAAACCGCCAGGTCTTTGATGTTTAAATTTTTGTGAAGTCGCCATTTGTGGTACCCACGACACAGGGTATTCTAGTATTGGGCCCAGTAGCAATCTATGTTTGTATATATGTATATTTTATCTGACTTCTTAACTCTTCTCCGCAGGTCTGGTTCCAGAACCGTCGCGCGAAGTGGCGTAAGAAGGAGCACACGAAGAAGGGACCAGGTCGGCCTGCGCACAACGCCCACCCTCAGTCGTGCTCGGGGGAGCCCATACCGCTGCATGAGCTCAAGGCAAGGGAGAGGTGAGGGACTCTTGGCTGACTATACTGCCACTTCATTCTCATCCAGTCAACCGTCAGGGGTATAGCCCTAGGGCTCTTAGTATGTACAGGTTTACATTTGTGTCAATATACTTTATTGCACAAAATAATACATTTTACAATGAAAAGTGGAGAATACATGACAAGGGCGAGCATATCTCTATCAAGAGATTTCTTATAGCAAAACTAGGATGGACAGGAAATAAACAGGTAGACCGTGTTGTTCCGATCTTGGGTCAGATGCTCTAGCTCCGCCCAATCTGAGTTCACAATCACGGCTTATAAGCAATATTTTGTCCATTTTAGATGTAAAAAATATATATGGGATTTGACCTGTCAAAAGTTAATTCACTCGCTGACTAGAACATGACCAGCAATATTGATATATCTTTCGCCCACAGGGCGAGGAGAAGAAAGAAACTCACGAAGGCACTGGAGCGACAAGCCAGGAAGCTGAGAGCCAAAGGCATCACTGTAGACCTCGACGCCTTAAAGACAGAATACCTCGCCCAACACCGCAACAGCGACGTCTATTCCGACTCCGACGGAGAAAGGGAAGGAGAAGACAGCATTGTAGATGTGGTAGGAGGAGATTCCGACCATGACTCAGGACCCGAAGACTTTTCCCTAACAGGCCGACTCAGGGCGCCTTCAGGTGCTGACGGAGACAGCTCAACCTCCGACGGCCACTCAGCCAGGAACCTCAGCCCAGACCCTCAACCTTCCTTCTTCAATCACTTCAACCAACCGAACTATGATAAGTTCGACTTTGACTCAGGAAGAGCGGTGTCCTTAGACTTGAGCGGAGGCGGGACGGCGACGCAGCAGGATCTTTCTAGAAACGGAACGACCAGGAAACACAATCCTTTCAGCATAGAGTCCTTACTTAACACGTGAAAGTGACTGTTGCTAACTAGACTTAGTGTGACTATAGAGGCTATGTGATCTGATTTTGTGACTTTGTTGAGTACGCGAGACCGTGACTCTGGCATTTCGGATAATGTTCCTTTGCTTTAATAAATCTAACTGTTAAAATCATTAGTCGAGTAGTGTTTGAACGAAGGTGGTTAACTCTTGACAAATGAATTTAAGCTACCTGATTTACGTTGCATTTTATATCGACGTAATACTGAAACAATAACTTACTCCTAGCTATTACGTGACGGGCGAACCGCTATCGCTATTCAAAACTACGCTAGGTAAATTATATATCTACCGATGACTAAAAACTGTATCATTTAACTACATATCCATGTGAATAATTAGACTTAAATCAAAGTGTATAATATAAAGTAGTGTAAATAGCTCTTCAAATATTTATTTTCTGTTTAAATGTTAATATATCAAGTAACTACATACAATAGGAGTTTCTAATAAAACTTGGGGGCAATAATTATATAATTAATGTTTGTTGATGACAAAAATGAAAAGGTGTTTTAGATATACGTGTTTTTACTGAATCCTAGTTTTAGTTCGCATTACTGTCTGTGATGCCATCAGAATTTTCAGTACACTGTTTTTTATTATTATTATGGGAGAGAGGCCTTTGCCCAGCAGCGGGATATTACAGGCTCAGTACACTGAATCACAAATAATTTAATCCTACATCATTATGTTCTGTAAAAAAGTGCAATACTTTTAATCGTCACATGTATAACATAATAATCGAGTTACGTACACACACACACACACACACACCCTCACACACACACGTTGAACAGCGCACAATGGTTCCTTCGAATTGAAATGTCCTGTTTACTGAGCACTATCTATGCTTGACCCACTTAACAATAGTTAGTTATGATTAAAATACATTCATAGTCAAATAGTCTCAGTTGAGCTTGTGCTCAGTTTGTGGAACAGTTCGAGTCTAAAGTACTTAGGTACTAGGTCCCACTTTTTAATGTGCTGTGCAACCAACCTTTTAAAAAAAACATGAAGATTAAAACAATCACAACTAAATAATTTACTATAAGAGACCGGTGACCGCGTGAATTTCCCATACAAACGTAATACAAAAATGATTTGAATTTGAGAAATAGCTTAACGTATTTAGACTGTTAAAATCGGATTTATACACTGTTTACGCAGGTTCCTGGTCTGTATACCAGGGTTCCTCTTCAACCAATTTAAAAATATTTTAAAGTAATTTGAATAAGAACCTTGGTATACGAACAGGAACCTGTATTAATCCGATTAACAGTCTAAATGCTTTGAACTAGTTCTCAAATTCAAATCATTTTTGTATTACGTTTGTATGGGAAATTCACGCGGTCGCCGGTCTCTTACCACATCACATTACCTATCGGTTTATTTTCTTGCATACTTTTCTTTTACATTATGCTGCACCTACCTACATTGATTAATACTATGCTCCCCGAATAATTTAAAGAAAGCTTAGTTCAAATCAAACACTAGGTACCGTATCACAGGCGTATTATATTTTTTAGCTCATGCATATTTCTCATACTAACAATTCTTAAGTGTAAAAATATAACGCAATAAATCCATAATCTTACATTTCATACTTAGCTAGCCCATTCGAGACGCAGTGGTGTAATAAAACGCAGAAATACGATAAGAGGTTATTAAAATAATAACAATATGGCCGCCATACAATTGTGTTTTAGACTATTGTACTTATACTGAGTAATTTAATAACTGCAATGGAATACCTACTATTAGTTATGAGTTGGTAGGCATGAATAAATTGAATGTTTACCAAACATCTAAAGATCCCCCGGTAAACCATATAGCAACCAGTAATACGTACACATGTATTTTGTTGGTCCTGAAATGATTTATTATGAGAAATTTTATTTTATTTTCTTTATTTAGGACATCAACAGCAAATTACAAAGTAGTACTTAACATCTAAATTAAACTTAAGTATTGCCAATAATAGATATCCCCTAATTTAACATGTGAAATTAAAGTTGCGGCGGAAAACAAAACCATCACCTAAAATATGATTATAAGTTATCATCAGATATAAGAATAATATATATATTATTATTATATATATATATCTATATAAATACTTATATATATATACATACAAATACATGTACTACTTATGAAATATAGACATATTCTGTCAGTACAACATTTGAATTGCAATTTTCGTCTCAGTCGCTAAAGGACAATGCCCATCGGCCATAGTAACTTAGGTCTCGAGTGCCCACTTTTGAAAGTATGTAGATATGATTTATTGTATCGTTATACATAGGATTCACTGCCATTTTGGCTTAATAAAAAGTTCGGGTTTTCAAGTTATTAACGATTTTTATATCACGTGCTCAGCTCATGCAGTGGTCGTAATGAGGTTCCGTGTGCAAGCCAGGTCATCAAGGGATGTGGAGCCGGAATCCATGTGCAAGTGATCTTCAGGGTTATCCAGGTCAATTGACAAGCAGAGCCATCGATTTTTAATAGCTTATAACAGAAAATAATACACCACACACGATTTGACACAAGTCAAAACACACGTGTTTTTTTTTCTAAATGTCAAATCATTGCAGTGCCACTTCTAAGCTAAAATCCACAAATCGATAAAGAATCGATAAGTGGTCATGGTATCGAGCCTTGGACGTAATATTCAAGCAATACGGATGTATCGAGCAGAGCAAGTAATGAGCGATTTTTTAGTAGATTTTATCTGCCGCCCTATTTATATTGTCAATTCAAAACTAATTTGAACAGCAAATCGATGAAATATCAAACCCATTTTTATTGTCTATCGATATCAGAACATGTTATTTTTTGCATATGACAACACTGATTTTCACGTATTTATAACGTTAATATAACAAAACTTTTATTTTAATACACGAAACCTCCATCTATACGACCAAAATAATATTATCATCATTCTCATTTCATTCGCATTCTCTCAGCGGCCGGAGTATAGTAATTATCTAACGGTTGGACAATCTCGGGCCTAAAATGGGCATTTTCCTTTACAACACAACACACACAAACAGCTACCTTTGCTTAACTTGGCTGGGGGACTACCGTGCCCCCAGATGTGCATGAAATGTAGTCGAAAAACAATATCTTAGGTACAAAATAATTAAGTTAAACTTGTTTAAAAGTATGGAGAGCGAAAATAAAATCAAAATAAGTACTATGAATTTGATGTACATGTAAATTTTATTACCTATCACATTAATTTAAGTTGTAAATAGTTATGCATAAGCGACAAGTAACTTATTGAATCAAAATATAACGTATTATAAATGCTTCTGATTTATTATTACCTCCTCCTCCTTTACAATAACCTTCCTTCCCTTATAATGAGATAATTCTATAGAACCGTTCTATTAGAACGACATTGGTGAAATTACCCTACGCTGTAAGCCTCGCCTCAGGTTGAAGTAGGCCACTTGGCATGGCGGGAAAATGGGCCAAATCGGAGATGATGTGATGACACAGCGGCGGCGCGGCGGGTTGCACAGTACAAGTTGAATGGAGTGTACTTATGGAGGCCTTCACTCAACAGTGGGTCCCGGGGAACAGACCAGATGACAAGCCGATGATAACAATGGTGTTAGAATGCCATTTGTTAAGACATCAACTTGCTAATGTTTTAACATTGAACTTAAGCTAAGACCTGCAAGAGCACGTTTCAAGTCGCACCGTCGCATTCAGGTTGAGTAGATATAGTAATTTATTTTAGTTGTTATGTTTCGTATTTTGTATTCATATGTGACGTGAGAGCGGGTATTGCAATAATTATTATATACCCGCACTTTCCTTCACTTTTCATCGGGTATTCTGGTATCGTAAATCGACACGCACCGACCAGCAGCTCCTGCCTTCGCTCCTGCTTGCTAACTCTCCTGCTGGTCTCCCTGAGCGTGTAGCACTCCCTGGACATCCTCGACTCTCGAGGAACGGTGAATCATATTGCCTGTGCTGCCTCCTGCTCCAGCTTGTGCTGGAATTGGGGTGGCTGAACTACATGAGCGGGAGAAGGGAAAATGCACAAAGGCCCCGCATATGTGGGCCACGTGCAGGCGCTTTGACCCCCTTAAAGAAGATACAGAAGATACAGATAGTGCCTGTGCTGTTGTTATATGGAAAAAGCCTATCATCAGAAAACCGCAGACGTGGATGTAAAAGGTGGGATCTTTCAGCTAAAATTGCAGTTCATACGATTCCCTATTTTGAATCCAGCGACCATTTGGTGCTCTGCTGAATGGCTGCAGACAAGAAATAGGACTGCAGACTGCAGACTTCAAGATTATTTTTATAAGAGCGACTCGATGACTTCTGCCATACGAATAAATAAATAAATCCGGTGCTCTCCTCCCGAGGAAAAATATCGTACAAGTTAAAATATTGAAAGTACTCTACTAGTCTACTAGTACCTTTGTATAGTACGTAGTGAGGAATGATTGGCATTTTTAAATTACTGAGTCAAATTGATTTAAACGACGTTTGTTTTGTTTAGTATATAGGTATTTCCAATTTCGACTAGATAGCCAAGTCGGAAAAAAACGCATGAAACAAAAGCTTGCCTCCATAAATAATTTTAACGCACTTTAAAATTATTCGCCAAATTCTTAAGGCATGAAGAAACCGCCTTTGATATTCGACACCCGTTCATATTGTTTATTTAGGCACACGACAC
Source organism: Argyresthia albistria (assembly GCA_963457715.1). Lineage (NCBI taxonomy): Eukaryota > Metazoa > Arthropoda > Insecta > Lepidoptera > Argyresthiidae > Argyresthia > Argyresthia albistria. The sequence goes on along the minus strand of OY735264.1, from coordinate 3,148,389 downwards.
TTCGAGCATGGCGTAAAATAACCGGATAATGAACCACAATGAGCAATCAGCACGAGCACGAACAATTAGACAATCAATTAGGCACAGACACAGTTAAACGTTCTATACAGACTCAACTTAGTATACATTAAATACAACTTGATGGAGAGCGAGGAAAGTCAAAATTAAACTTAGATTGAAACCCTGCTTGCACTGTTGCACGAAACTATTTTGAAACTTGAGGTTGTCACTTTGCTGATTTAATGGCGAGAATCTCACAGGATAGTCATTTGTTTCTGATGCTATGCTGCGGATGAGGATATGCTAATATTTCATTCGTGCAGCTCAGGGATAGACATAAGCATACCCCTGTGGGAATGAAACCAGCGTCGTCACAGACATCCCAGACTAAGAGGTTTTTCTTCTTCCCCGGCTGGGATTCGAACTCAGTATCTTCGCTTGCGTGGGGCAGAACCTCGACCTAAAGAGCACCAGAACAAAAAAGTGGCCAAGTGCGAGTCGGACTCGCCCATGAAGGGTTCCGTGGTAGCAAGTAATTGTATGACTGGATGTTTGTGTTGTAACTTTGTTTTTCATAGTGTTTGTATGAATGACAAAGTTATCTTTGCAGTTTTTCATAAATGTTTTATAGATTAAAAACTGCTTATTATACATATTTTGTTCAAACTAATTTTCATCAAAAGTTTATATTGAGATACGCAGCATATATTTTTTATAGATTTATCACTCTCTTACGTTAAAAGTTAGAGGGGGGGGGACACAATTTTTTCCACTTTGGATGGGTCTGTCTCTTTAAAGATTGACTTTGAGGAAAAATGGTTTTAGAAACCTCCATTTCATTTTTGAAGACCTATCTATAGACACCCCACACATGTAGGTTTGATGAAAAAATATATTTTGGTTTCAGTTTCATGTATGGGGAGCCCCCCTTAAATGTTTATTTTGTTGAGCTTTTGTATAAAAATCGTAAAGCGGTTTATAGAATACATCTACGCACCAAGTTTCAACTGTGTAGTCCTAATAGTTTTGGAATAAAGTTGCTGTGACATACGGACGGACGGACAGATAGACTTGACGAAACTATAAGGGTTCCTTGTTTCTCTACGGAACCCTAAAAACCGCCACAGAATCGGAGCCAAAGCTCAAATTATAACTGGACACGCGCTGAAATGGCTGGACGGATGTTGATGAAATTGAACATACATATTATATGCAGTTTATTGACCGAGCGAGCGAAGCGAGCTAAGCGTCTCCGTTTCAGGATTGGCCAAAAATGCTTTCGTATGTTTGTTTGTTAGGGTTCCGTACCCGAAGGGTGCCAAACGGGACCCTATTACTGAGACTTCGCTGTCCGTCCGTCCGTCCGTCCGTCCGTCCGTCTGTCACCGGGTCCGCCTGCACGAACCGTAATAGCTAGAAAGCTGAAATTTTCACAGAATGTGTATATCTGTTGCCGCACCAACCACAAATACTGAAATACGAGAGATATTACAAATTGAAAGTGGTCTCGGTACAAGATACGTCTTCACAACACGCTTGAAAAGTTTATACCAAGGCCATTTTGTTTTGGTAGGTAAGCCTTCTTTTAATGAAACTAAATTTAAATGATATGGCAATGTCGTCTCCGGACTTCTACAAAGACTTTAAATATTAATTGATGAATTACGACGTCTCTATTTATTATGTAGAACTTTTAGAAAATAATTATAAAATTAATAGTTTTTAATTACTTTTGTTTTCATACAAATCTCAGAGCACAGAAATTATTTTTTTCCTTTTGGCCACTTCAAGTTTGGCTGCCAGTGATGTTTTAATTAAATACTCTTTGGTGCGTTGAAATGATGTTTTGCAGTCTGCATGACATTGACATAATGAGTGAGTGAACCTCATTGTACGGAAATTGTAGATGGGTGTCTCACGTTTTCCAGTAGGAGTAGGTTGTAGACAGTGCTGCTTACGGCGGCGTTTAGTAGGTACTAAAGGCCCTAAAAGCGCGGCAAGCTTTGAATCAATTCAAATGTTATTTTTCAACTAGCTACAAAGTTATTCTGACATAAGATGATAATTTGAACAAAACTTTTTGGGTATTTCATGAAAAATACAGTTACAGATCACACATATACAGGGTGGAACAAACGAATGGGCCCTGGAGGGAAAGTACCTTAAAATCTCAAGATATCCGTCCGTCCGTCTGTCTGTCACCAGGCCGTATCTCATGAACCGTGGTAGCTAGACAGTTGATATTTTCACAGATGACGTATTTCTGTTCCCGCTATAACAACAAATACTAAAAACAAAATAAATTTAATATAAAGGGGGCTCCCATACAATTAACGTGTTTTTTTGCGGTTTTTTTAACCGACTTCCCAAAGGAGGAGGTTTACAATTCGTCCGGATGTTTGTTTTTTTATTTTTTTTATTTTTTTATGTATGTGCCTCGATAGCGCCTAAACGGATGGACCGATTTGGAAAATTAGACCGATTAGACCTATAGTGATTTTTGTGTTTTTCATAATAACTCGTGCAAATGCACATGGTAAGCATAATATTGTGATGCGGAACTGCTGATGAAGACCACATATGGCCACCAGATCTGCTCAATACTAGGTACAAATACAATGCGTGTCTGACGGGCAGGCAACGCATAGCCTAAACCGATGGACCTAGAGCCATGAAACTTTGTACAGGGGTTCCTTAGTAGCGTGGGGTAGCACTGATATGGGATTTGACAAAATTAATTCCCCTGGGGGGGGGGGGGGATAAGGGGTTACAGTTAGTATTAAACCCAATCTAATCATATAGGGTTTGTGGAAGTCGGTTTTTTCTAAAGTTTACTTTTTGTTCCAATTATATAGATAATGGTACGGAACCCTTCGTGCGCGAGTCTGACTCGCACTTGGCCGGTTTTATTTTCCTGTTCTCCTCCACAGGGCGCATTTCTCAACCGATTCGCGTGAAATTTTGCGAGTAGGTTAAAAACTTTTTTTTTTTTTCGAGTCGCTGGATTCAATATGGCGGAGATATGGGGTTATAAAATGTAAAAAAATCGCTACAACCCAAACGGCTCGATGGATATTAACAAATGAGGTGTCGTTGGATTCGTAAAGACCATGAGAGTGAAACAGACTATATAATTTTAGTAAAAAGTCAATAGGTTGCATTTTAGATCGCAAAATGTAGTTGTGTGTTAGCAGTTCAGCTTTCCCACCGACATACTCGCGAGGTCTACAGCTCACAGAGCCACTAGTTAGCTAGATTAGCTTAACCCCCATTAAACGATACTTTTTATCCGAGTGCACTAAATTATAATACCTCAACTAGATAGCTTGACTACACCCTGTATAGTATAGTACACATGTAGTTGAGACGTTTAGATAACGCGGAGGTGGCTTCGACGATGGCCGTGGCAAATCTGTAATGACGGCGGATCTGATACAACGACGTGCCTAACAACTAACAACTGTTCTGTAAACCACAACACAACTAGCCGAGAGTTTATGATCGAAGCCCAAATTCACCAGATTATGATCAACCGGCCGGTTAGCCATTTCCCCATTGGAGGAATTTTTGGCAAATGTCACATGTGTAGATTGGTGAATAATATAAATGAGGTAGATAGGTTTAATTGATATTGTGCATATGAGCGATCGTCAAAAATGAAGCTTTTCATTGCAATGACAGGTGATACTACTTCATTCGTCTCAATATGCCGGAATTATTATTCAGATTCAGACATACCTTGTTGCCGATTTTGAACCGTGGAATGGTGAACAATTTAAAAGAATAGGCTTTTAAGGCTATCAAGTATCAACTAATACCTAGACTTCAATACAACCTTCGCGTTGATCTGGGGGCCTTTATGTGGACAGAAGGCTCAGGCGCCGCGGCGGCGCTACTAATAAACGCGAAGGTACACATTACAGCGGTCAAGCTACAGTCAGAATCGGAGACACGAATACGAATACTATAAATCACAAATTAAGATAAAAGTCAACAGTAGAATCATCAATTAATTTCTTGATAGCGATTACGCCACAAAAGAGAAATCTATCCAATTTTCATTTGTTCCGAACATTATTATGTTATTCCCAAGACTCAATCAAAAGTTGATTATAGTTGCGACTAAAGAATATGCGTTTATAACACTTCCCTCCAGCGAGCGGCGAGCTATGATACTTACCTTTACTTTCAGATATTCATTTCCTGCTATTTGGCAAATATTGTTCATCTGTCAAACAGTGTTTGTGGTTACCGAAGGCTCTCCGCAACATTGTGAAAAGTATCCAAAACTTTTTAGCTAAATTCGTAATTTGATTCAACTGTATTAGTTTCTGAGAACCCAGTTTTCAACCGACTTCAAAAAAAGGAGGAGGTTCTCAATTCGACCCGTATGTTTTTTTTTTTTTTGTTAACTATGTATGTTTTTTGTTTCTTAATATCCTGCCACCTAGCTATATCTTTTTGGCGATTGGAATCTAGGGAATAGGGCTCCGTCTGTGACTCTACATTTCACATTCTCCTAGTCTCACGCGTGCGTGGGTCTTCGCGCAACGCACCATAGAGTGATGAATAATAACTAAGATAATGCAAGATCGTTACATTACGTGCCACACTATGTAAGTTGGTCGTCGTTAGCGCCGCTTTCTGACATTAGGCGCCATTTGCAGGCAAATTACACAAATTACCAGCCTTCGGAATAGGGTGAGCTGATTTGAAAAACGCGAGATAGGTTAATGTGGATATGAGTAGATCGCAATGGGATAGCCTCCGATCACGCAAAAGGTTTATTTAATATCTACCTCAAGCACAGATTAATAAAGAGTTAGGAACCTCAAGGTATATAGATCTCTGCCACTCCGTAAGGTAAACGTGTTGTGGTTTTTGAGGCTACGACACACAAAAAAGTACATTAATACATACCTATACTTAAATAAACCTAACTTTTCCAAAATCTTTGCTCCATCCCTAAGCCCACAACTTCCGAACGGGCGGTAGTATACAAAAATATTAATATTATATTGACGTTGACTAAGTAATCTGTATGATTTTATGGTCAATAAAAAAAATACTTTGAACTTTGATCCACAACTAACATGGCATATCCATATATTTTTCCACGTATCCCATAGTCCACGAAAAGGCCCACCGAATTCCCACTTTTATTGGAATACTTGGATGGATTGGCTCTTTATTGTGGAGTCTGGTTCTCTGAATCTGATGAAGATAGATAGATGATGAGGTGGGACGTGGGACTCTGAACAAAGGCGGGTGATAGTTACGCTATTGTGGCAATTTTACCCAATTCCCAGTATCGGATGTAAAAGCAATTATATGAAGAAGTTATTACACTAGTAGATAACGTGGATAAAGGTATTCCGGGCCTGATAGTGAGGGTGGGCCCTTCACTGCTTACGAGGGAGTCGTCCGCAACGATTTGTATTAAGAGTTATTCCTGAAAATAGCACAGTCAAATAGGTGACTTCGGCTCTTTTAGGGTACCGGATGTACCTAGGTAAGTTTCATTTTCTCTACAAAAAAAACGCTAAATAAAATTAAAAGTAGACAGTTTTATACAATTATAGTACCATTTTACAAATCTCTACAATATTATTAGCAGACGGCACATTCGTCAGTCTTGATCTCTTGTTAGGATATAAGGAGCTAAAACAACTACCCGTTTCCTCGTCTACCTTTAAAACAGCTCACGATCTAACTGAGTAAACCACTTGCTCAATAAACTGGTCGGTCTGGGCGAACGCTAAACAGTATTCGTGTCTGCCGCCGCAGCTAATCATAAAGGTAGCGCATAAATTAGTACGTAATAATACAAATTCTGACAATTACTTATTGCTTAACCGCGTCTGCAGGAGATTTGTGTGCCGATACCATCACTAAATGAAAACTGGGCCCATTTCGAATTGAATCATTCGGAATTAATGTCTTCATTTGCATACACGATAATTAGTTAGTAATTCATGCCTTGCCGTCGGTTATGGCTACTGAGCTTTTGAAATATAATTTAGTTTCGATGTAGGTTTGTGTAGTTGTTTGTTTTCCGCTTCGTGCGTTTTGAGATGTTTTTGTGTTGATGAGACGACCCAGGTGTAGTTAAAAAAACCCTTAGCCTCATTTTCTTCAAATTTTCGTTTCAATGTAGCGTTCAAATACATGGCATGGAAGGCATTTTAATCCACTTACTGACGCTCCATGACTGCACCTCTATAATATAGCTATTAACTTAGTGGCGAAGGTATGCGATTATTCTACTTTAATCCTAGATTACCTTCATTTTTTGACAGTTGCAAGTCAATACAGTATTATAAAGATGCTCTTGCATAAAATGTCGAGAATGAAAACCTGATCATCTCTGGCCTCTCTATCTGAAGCCAAAGACATGGTAGAACTAACCCAGACACTATACAATCCAAAAGACTGCGCCTGCGGGGGAATACGGCTCGCCAAACGTTTGTTGGATTCAACAAACGTTCGCATACGCAACCTTGGTACAATGACTCTCTGAAGCTCTCTTACCTCGTCCCCCGCCGCCGCCCGTAAATTGGTGAGTTGTGTTTCAAAGGAAAATGTATCTATGCGCTGGAGAAGTGCTCCCTGAACTAATCAGACTGATACAGGACTGAATAGAATCTGTTGACCAAATAATCTCTTGACTTGTCTTTTGAATCTGTGTTGTAGTAGTAAACATAAGTTGCTTTTTAACCGACTTCCCAAAGGAGGAGGTTTGCAATTCGTCCGGACATTTGTTTTTTTATTTTTTATGTATGTTGCCCGATAGCGCCTAGACGGATGGACCGATTTGGAAAATTATTTTTTTGTTTGAAAGGGTTTACCTTCCCATTGGTCCCATTGACACCAGGTCAGGATCTGATGATGGGATCCTGGAGAAATCGAGGGAACTCTTCAAATATTATAGGCAGACCTATAGTGATTTTTGTGTTTTTCATAATAACTCGTGCAAATGCACATGGTAAGCATAATATTGTGATGCGGAACTGCTCATGAAGACCACATATGGCCACCAGATCTGCTCAATACTAGGTACAAATACAATGCGTGGCTGGCGGGCAGGCAACGCATAGCCTAAGCCGGTGGACCTAGAGCCATGAAACTTTGTACAGAGTTTCCTTAGTAGCGTGGGGTAGCACTGTGATGGGATTTGACAAAATTAATTCCCCAATGGGGGGGGGGGGGGTAAGGGGTTACAGTTTGTATTAAACTCAATCTAATCAAATAGGGTTTGTGGAAGTCGGTTTTTTCTAAAGTTTACTTTTTGTTTCAATTATGTATCAAAATATTTTTCTTCACTCTGCACCTAAATCTGTAACTCATACCCCTATTCAAATAACAGTAAACATTGGCCATTTCACGTTTTATTACATAAATGTGAGCCCATTGAAGGCGCGATGAGGGTTAATACCTTTATAATTGTGGGATCGCCAGCTCTTTTCGACCCGTACAAAGTTGTTCACTTTACCCTTATCTGATTTCAATAGTACAACTGGTGGACACGCGAGGAAAAAAGTTATTTTTCTAATGGCACTTTTGGGATTCAACAATCGTCATTAGGGGTGTAAATGCTTAATTTCATACTCTAATGGAATACTTAATTTTTCAATACTTTTCCTTTTTATTAGCTTTAAAATCGATCAATTTATTGGTGGCTGGCGTCACGCGATTAAGAAATTTACTGGTTTTAAGTCGAGACGTAACTCAATGTATGTTAAAGGTAGAATCCATTTATAAATAGCGTTAACATAATATATAGATACATATGGATTAAGGAAGGGACAAGGATTAAGGATTTGGAACAGTAATTGAGGACCTTGAGCGAAATTTGCTAATTCAGTTGCGTCAAGTCGCTAAAATAAAGATTTTCACAAATGCCAACCGATTAAACCTAAACTTGTTTAGCAAATGTCGTGCAACTTGACCTAAGTTAAGTAATAATAACCTACTCTTCCAACCCAAAATACAATTTAAATCAGTAACACTACCGGTCCTGATTTGCCCAAATTACACATAAATGCCGTCCTTCGCATCAAATGACAAAAACTCTACAAAGCAAAGTGTGTATTGTTTTGTAGAGTTTTTGTCATTGCTCTGTGCTGTGCATCTGTCCAGCTGCGGATTGGCTACAAACGTATTGTAAACAGAAGATTTGTCCAAGCCGGGATTTTAACACCAAGTTTGAATATTTGGTCAATTAGTGGTGATTTGACCTAAACGTGATTCTAAACTAAAGTATACTGTCTGTTGCCTGTTGATGGTGACAACAGATGGTCAGATGGTTAGCAGTTACAAAATACCAACGCATGTATAAATCGTATACGCTTTGCTTGCAATCTATTTACGATCTATTTGCGATTCTTTAGGAACATACCAAATGACGCCATTTTGGGTGTTTTAGATGCGATAGCGATGCAATATAAGTGCGTTTCTCAGAGCAGCATCGGGCCCCTGATATTTAGATGTTATCTCCGAGACCTGCTGTTTGAATTTGTGTATAAATCATAGAGTTTTAAAGCAGTTAATGGAGGAAGCAGATGACAGAGATTTCTCAATAATCTTAATCCGTGTACCTACCTATTGCGATATGGTTGCACCATTTCTTTAGTCTTTACACCGAACGTAACAGGATTTTTTTAACTTCCATGGCGTGCCTCGACGACCGATGAGGCTCTAGGCATGACCCGTGAATGTAGGTTTTGGGTTAATTATTTCTGCATTTCCTTTTGTTTCTGACAAAACCGGCTGAAGGGTAGTTCTGTGAATAACCAGGGGGAACGAAATCTAATTTCTATTTTCCTTCAGCGGGAAAGGTGAATTTTCCGCCGTTAGTAACACTATAACTATAATTTAGCAAGACATTATCGTAATGGCTTCACTGGCAACTAGGGCTGGAATTAGAACGTCGACGGATATTTTTGGTATTACAGAATTTGAAGGGTATAGTAAAATATTCCTCATAATAAGTCCGAAGACCTTATAAGATATTGGATGGCTTAGACAACCTTGGATGAAACGAAAATTATATACCCAAAGTAAAACATCAAGCCCTTAGTTAATTCTTAGTCGATATATACTCTATGTGAAGATCCTTATTTTTATCAGAATCAACCAATATAAGCCAAGTTCATTGGACTTATTTTCTGGGAAACAGCACGAATATAGCGGGTGATGTTATGATTTTCCAGGGTGTGTAAGTTAGATAGAGTTAGACGCTGTTAGTTATTGAAACTGCGTGTGTTACGAAACGTGCAGAAACATAGTGATTGGAAAAGTAATTTTGGACATTTTCAGACAACTGAAAAGTGGTATGTTTGAACTCGGGGCTTCGTAACACTGATAAATAACACAGAAAAATATGGGAAAATCTGCGGAACTATAATTAGGGAGTTACAAAAAACTTTAGGATTGTGTAAGTGCACAGGTCTCCTGAAATGAGTCATATAGAAATCATAAAAATATTTATTTCTTTTTTAATAATCATTTTATCTTTATTTATATATTTTTTAAATAGAGCTAGGGCGGCGGGGGCGTATGAAAGGTCATTTTTTCAGTTATTCGATCGTAAGTCAAAAACCATTAGAATATGCGTTTATTCAAGCGTCAAAAATATAATCAAGACACTTGCTCATATTTGTGACACACAATATCAAGACACTTGCTTTTACATTAATTGACTACATTGAATTTTGAACAAATCGCCACATTAGGGGGCACGGCAGTGCCCCCGCCAAGTCGAGCGTGAAGCAAACACTGCCGTACCATCCTTTACTGGAACCATTTCGCCGCATTTTCAGGCCCCTATTTGAGAACCTCTGGATAAGACCAGAACGCAGAAATTTTCGTCATCTAGTAAGCTACAATCACATACTTAAAATCCAAAATTTCAAGTCTGTAGGTCATTTAGTTCCGAAGTTATTCGAAAGCAAAGTTTCGCATTTTCGACACTCACTCACTCATGATCATCATAGAACTAGTTGTTAGGTATCCAACACTAGATGGGTCTGCCAGTCTTCTAACTCGCGCTGGTGAAGTGTTTTTCTATTAGTATATAAAATCAATTTATCTTTCATTCAATGGTCAGTCAGTCAATGGAGTCTGTCATACTCAGGTACCTTATGGGGGTCAAAGGTCAAAACACCAGTACTTCCCATAGACTCCGGTGCTGAAATTTGGTGCAGAGTTAGGTTTTAATAGCAACATAAAGGGAAAACTATACAAGGTGACATTAAAATATCGATCAATACTTTGGGAAATGATGGTGCCCATAGAATAATATGAACTTTCCCCAAGAAAAAAAATTTTGGGTCTCCCATAGTAAATTGAAAACAGCTGATCGGGGCAATGGACGGGACGGGACGGGACGGGACGGGACGGGATGGGACGGGACGGCACGGCACGGCACGGGACGGCACGGCACGGGACGATCAATACTTTGGGAAATGATGGTGCCCATAGAATAATATGAACTTTCCCCAAAAAAAAAATTTTGGGTCTCCCATAGTAAATTGAAAACAGCTGATCGGGGCAATGGACGGGACGGGGCAATGGACGGGACGAGACGGGACGGGACGGGACGGGACGGGACGGGACGGGACGGCACGGGACGGCACGGCACGGGACGGCACGGGACGGCACGGGACGGCCGACCGACCGACCGACCGGCCGACCGACCGACCGATAAAACACGATATGTATATAATCTATATATAATCTAATAAAATAAATGAATATACCCACGTTTCTACAAAAAGAAGTGAAATCCCACCAAAACATTCTGTAAAAAACTAGCCAAGTCTCGATGGAGCTGCTCGTTTATCTCTAAAAAGTAATGAAATCTAGACAAAGGCGTGCCAAGTCTAAGGTTCCTTACTGCGATTTCTTTATTATTATAGTTAATGTTAGTGTGACTTGGCCGTTTAACATTCTTTATACGTTAGTGAGTACAAGTCAATTTTGAACTGGGTCGTATTTAATTACAATAAATTACAAGTTGCAAGTTTCCTGATAGTATATAAAGGAATTCTATTTTAAGCAAATTAGTATGTAAAATACAACAGATATAACATAGGTAGTTACAACAGATATAACATTACGTGTAAACAAAATTGACTTGTACCCACTAACGTATAAAGAATGTTCAACGGCCAAGTCACACAACATTAACTATAATAATAAAGAAATCGCAGTAAGGAACCTTAGACTTGGCACGCCTTTGTCTAGATTTCATTACTTTTTAGAGATAAACGAGCAGCTCCATCGAGACTTGGCTAGTTTTTTACAGAATGTTTTGGTGGGATACATTTTCATTGTAGGATCAAGAGAATAATGGGTCCAAAGCTACCAAGATAGATTTTTCAGTATAGAATCGTAAATGTTCCATCTCTTGTATTTACCAGACCACACCTGCATAGTAACTTATGCATTGCGATACTAACATCCCTACTGCATGTTCCTGAAGATCGTGCAGGTCCAAAAAGTCTTGGGCCATACCAGTTCAGAGCTTTGAATCCCAATTTTATGTGCTACTTAGGACATAGATACCAACTATATCCAGGTCCCGCAAGGCCACTCCTGCTGTGTCATCTGGTAGAGTAGTCCCTACTACATATTCTAGATTACCGAGTTCCCAAAGTTATTCATACGATACATCGTTGAGGTAGCTCAGCGGGTATGATGTAGGCTCTTATTCCGTGAGCTCAAATCCTCGTGAGGGCATAATCTTTTTTTGTTTTTTTTTTATTGTTTTGACGATAGTACCCTTCGTGTGCGATTCTGACCCGCACTGGACCGATGTTTTGGCTTAGTTTTACTGTATTATAGCTGAATTAATATAGAAATGTATCACCCCTTTGGCTGCAATATGGGGAGGCCTTTGCCCAGCATTAGGACACATAATTTGCTATGACACATTGGAAGAAAATGCTTAATTTTTTAGATTCGCACATATCCTTATTGTAAATTTTTATTCAAATATTTGATGTAAAAGGACACTATTCGTTATCAATTCTCCCCACTGATGACAAAGGCAGCAACCACAACAGAAGAGGAAGCTGATGAGCACAAATTGTATTTCTGCTACCGCTAAAATGCGTGACGCTTACGTTGTAAAGTCTTCACAAAATAAAACGCCCGTTTTGACAGTTCACGCCCATGAAGTTTTAACCTATAATGCGTAGGTAATAAAAGCCAACTGTCGCGTACAAGCAAAGCGTACAAGTTGCACCTAGAAAAACCACTTCTACGCGTTAGGGGTTAAAACTTCATGAGCGTGAACTGTCAAAACGGGACTTTTATTTTGTGAAGACTTTAATTTTAAAATAATCTAATAAAGAATACCTACCTACTCGCAGAAACCCGACTATGCCTCAATCCCGTACGGGAAAAAGACATGACCCCATATTGTATTTAATAAGAAATCCATGAGGTAATAGTACTAACTACTATTTAAACTGCGTACATTGTAATACGTACGAGCGACAAGGGCGTGGACCGTGGCATGACCTGACACTGCACGTGAGGTGAATTTCGCCTGCTATCGCTCGCGCGATCGCCGTCGCGCCGGTATGCTGGTAACAAGGAGTCGTTTTTCACAATTTTCGCCCCTGCTGTACAACTAGCACGCGGAATTTTAAGGTGTCTGTCCTGCGATAGAGATGCGAACATAGCTGCTATAAGAGACATGATGGACAAATCAGGTTAGCGTGGACATAACTGGGGCTCTATTCAGGTACAGAAATTTACACAATGCTCATTCAACGCTCTTACTTTAGCACGAACATTACCAAAAAATGACGATAATGGCATTCGCGTGCTTCAATTGACCTTAACCCTGCCATATGTTTTTTTGGGATAATAATTGACTTTCCGCGAACCTGTAAATAATCCCACCAGAACATTTCTGATGGCCAAGACACTCCTAACGACAACGCGATTAGCTCTTAAACACGATTAAACACGATTAGCTCTTAATCGAGTGATTTTGTAGGGGAATCTGTCAATATAGGTCTCGATATCCATATATCGAAGGCGCGAGAATTGTGCTCCTGCCCGCCCGTTATACTCCCATGCACTTCACCACCAACTCGACAAATCTCAACTAACAAATCACAATCATGGTTACTCTACATTTCAGTAAGCGTACACGAAGCATAATATGAGTAACAGTAGTAGTAGTCGTAGCAAAAGTATGATGAAGTGATTATACTACCGAGCGTCGCGTTTTCGACCTAAATATATACTATTTTCACTTACCCTCGAAATGGAAATGTTTCGTGACAAGCAACCGCTAGCCGTACATGTTAATGAAAATGATGAAAGTACAATCGGTGATGCGATTGCTTAATTAAATGTATGGAAAGCTGACGTTAAAATATTTCTGTTTGGTTACAGTGTGATTAGAGTTTGAATTTGCCAATGAAGCAGCCATCAGCATCGCACTGGATCGGACAAGTACCTAAGATCCACGATCTATGCTCCGCGACCATGGATGGCGGATCGCGCGATCCAAGATGGATCAGTTGGTGGGAATCCAGCTATTTTTTATGGCGTAACTTCACCTACTTGAATTACGGTGTATGTAGTATGTACTGGAGAACCGACTTCTAGGACAAAATAGCAGAATGAGTTTTGTATCTACAAAATAATGAAATAAGTACTTAGTTACTTATTACCTAAATTCATAATAGCGCTTTAACTGTAACTCAGTTAATTATGAAAATATAGTTCCATTGTGTAGGAAATTACAACTACCACGTTCACGACAAACAAAAACCAATTTTTAATGTTGGCATTATTTTACAAAGATAACAGACTTTTAGTGGGATCTAATAAAATCAACAAACAGACCCAAAAGTCATAACAAAACCCAAGGAAGGCTTTATTGAATAGATCATTCTATGGTACCTGCATGTTCCAAGATAATTGCACCTGACCGCCACCAAACCTATAATCAAAAACCTATCAAACGAAAATCAATTTTTCTTCGACCGGCTCGATTTAAAAATTATCATATCGACCGATCCCAAATGTCTTGCCCAACTTAACCTGACCCCTCAAAACCGACGTAACTCTATTTTATCCCGTACCACATTAACACAACATATGGCAGGGTTGATGCCAAACGTAAATGGTTTTGATGTAATTATTTAACAAGTGTTTGGTGCTAACTGGCCGCCAATAAAATTGATTTAGATTTACAGAGTAATTGAAGTAGGTTGGTTATGTCTTCATTTAACCTCGTCGGGTTTTTAGTGCGATGGCCGAGGTAGCGTCGATCAAACGAGATTTTTATATTTTCAATCAATCTTTTTCGTTTCTTTTCTCTGCCAAATGCAATAAAATGTATTTACATATTTAAAGTTGCAGCTGTATCGATGCTTGGCTTACATTTTTCAGTTTCAGGAATGGTAGGTTGTCTCTAATTCGGTATCAGTAAAAATATAACACAGAAATATTTTTGTTAACTATCAGTAGATATAATATCTATAGTCATTCACTTATAAACAAGATACAAATTGAAACAACAATTGGTTATTCTGCTAAGTATGAAACAAAAATAACATCGACATAAACATTCTAACTTCTGAGTAGTATAGTTGCTTTTACTGTAAAAGTCAGTTGTATAGTTAGCCCGTCAAAACAAAATAAGTTATTAGCGTTAATAACAGAATTATCTACCCACATAAATAGGCGGGTGATGTAGCTGGCGCAACTTAACACATTAGGTAGTCAATCATCCCGCCCGAGTGTCATTTGCACATAATCATTTAATTCATCCCTTCCCTTCTGATCTACCCGACTCTTGATTGTGAAACTGATGCAACTTTTGTTTATACAAAATTTTATAAAAGTAAGCTATTACTGAAGTAAGGATACTCTACGAAAAAATCTTAACAACTGCCGCTAAGAGTTATGTAGCAGGAAACTAAATGCCTCATATTTAAAGAAGATGAAAGAAGTCTGTGGAGACAGACGAAGGCAAATTGGAACAATCGTAAGGATTTCACAATCGGAGGGCGAGGCTTAGCGTGTAGCGGCGCGGCGGCAATTTGCACGTCTCAGGTTCGAACACAATTTTCTTGTCAGACGCACGAACTGGCTGCTTTCTAGAGCCACTTGCGCCCTGTGTGTCGACGACCTAACTGTGCTACATTAGGCTGAAGAAATAATGCACATACTCACGGCAGGGCCCTTTGCGTTATGATGATCAATCAGTAATGAAGGGATTATGGTACAGTAAGGTAAGAATTGGAAACTTCACTTATTTGTTTTCCCCTGGCTGATTAAAAACTAGAGAAACGATAACTTATAATGGGTTGCTTCAATAAATAAGTATCACCTGTTTTTGGTTGGAACATTTGATTTTGTATTATTAGAAATAAAAGGTTTTACTTTCCCTTGTTCATTGTGCCCAATATCTTAACTGGGTAGGAACACAGTGTCATGTGCTCATAGGTTATGTCGTGTTTCATTGGATTTTTCTTATCTTGTTTATTTGTTTATTTGTTTATTTGGGAACTGAGCCCACAGCACAATATAAAAAATGTACAGCACAAAAAGTAACTTATACCTAGGCCAATTAGGGGCTCTTATTATACTAACATTACATTTTGCAAATACAGTTTAATTACACTATTTAATTATACATACATTTTAGTTTTTTATTTTAATAAAAGTTTTAAGAAATATTATCTAGAAATTAAGAGGGAGGGGGAGGTGTGAAGTGTGTGTGAGGGTGTGTGTGCGTGAGCATGTGTGGATGTGTGTGTTGTAGTAATAATAGAGAGAAAATGAATTCTTTTTGACAAAATAATAATAATAATAATGCTTCATTGATTTAGTGGTGGTGCAAAGATCAACTTCATATTCTTTTGAAAAAGACCAGGAGAGTGATGGAATATGTCTAGACCGGAAAACTTTTGATTGTATGTGCGAGGTAAGCGGCGGCTGATAGAATTGGCGGCGTAGTTTGTACGGGATAGCGGCACATTGAAAAGTCTGGTGTGGCGGGTACGTGTCGACGGTGCTTCCAGTCTGATCAGAGCCTCAACCAGATCCGGACAGTCAACTACACCATGGCAAACGTTATATAGCAGCCTCATGTCCATCATGCCTCGGCGGGACTCAAGGCTCAGGACGTTGTGATGTCGGCATTCTGCCGCGTAGTCATCGGCATGATATCCGTCACGGAAGCTGAGATGGCGCAGAAACTTTATCTGGAGACGCTCAACCATGTTTATGTAAATCTCGTATTGAGGATTCCATACCGTGCAGCAATAATCAAGAATGCTTCTAACATACGCAAAGTACAGTACACGGATACAGCTAAGGTCAGTAAATGGCTTACCCACTCTTAAAATAAAACCTAGATTTCTGAAGGCTTTATTTGTGACATGTTCAATGTGTTCCTGAAAAGTCAGCTTGCAGTCCAAAATGACACCTAGGTCGCGTATCGACTGTACCCTTATAATTGGTGAGTTATTTAATTTATAGTCATACAAAGTTGGCTTTGTACGCCTTGTGAAACTTATAACATTACATTTTGTTTTCTGTTGCGCTCATAGTAGCCAGATAGCCTGTTCAGGTCCGCTTGTAAATTGACACAATCTTGAATAGAGTTTATTTTTGTAAAAACTTTTTTGTCATCAGCATACAAGAGGAACCTGGCGTCTTAGTTATCACTACTACTCTACTTATGTGCTTAGATGGTATTCACGCATGTGAACAATGGATATAGTGGGCACTGGGCATAAATGCCTAAATTAATATCTACTTATTACTTACTAGTTACCAAATGCTTATATTAGCATTTGGTACAAGCGTGACGCACAATATTGTGTTAAAAAAAACTGTAACTATAACTTAACTGTAACTGTAACTTTATAACTGTGTATTAAAGTAAGTATACAAACGACCGTGAAAACGATCGATAAAAGATTATAAACTTTACGATATCGAAGCAAACAACCGACGGCTTAAAACAATACGTGACTCTACGAACGAGAGGACGGCAACCCAACAATTTACCCACCATCTCATTCAATCACCTACACCTAACGATCGCAAGCAAAAAACCAACGACAGACGCTCTCAGGAAGTCGGCCAAACAATAAAAAAACAAATAAGTAACCCGAGCAAATTAAGTTATAACCTAAAACACGTATGAAGCCATCATCCCAACGGTGTAATCATATTAACGACTACAAAAGAACCGGCAAAAAACACAAAAATTAGAGGATCGGAAAATGTGGGCCAAACAAAAAGGTAACGTATAGCCTAATTATAGCTGTTGCCCGAAAAAACAATTTTATGTGCTCCGCTGTTGGGTCACATGGGGGGAATCCTGGCTTGGGGTGATCAGGATCAGAGGTGAGTTGAACAGAACATTTTAGGCTTTTCGTCTTAAGTGACAACTATGATAATGTACAGATGCAGACATTGAAAAGTATTTTATTGTGTGTTTAAATAATTAATGTTTTCATTTCTTTTACCAACCTTCCAACGTTAAAACAGAAGATATAAAACATATATATAGATGAAATTAAAGAATACAGCGAAACTTCAAAAGGAATCTCATATTCCAATTTGAAATCCCGCCCCGTGTGGCGCGGAGCTAACTCGAATCCTTTATTATTTCGACGAGTATGTTTTTATTTTTGTCCGGGCACGATTATTATTTATGAATTAATATTATTTGAGGATTTATTATTATTTTCTCGAGAGCAAAGCGCGTCCTTTTCAATTTGCCACAAGGTGCGTGGAATTAGGCTGGGCAGGTAACGAAATTTCTTCATAATCTTTTTCTTCTCTGCTTTAGAATGTTCGTCATTTGTTTTTGTTTTGTCAGGTAATTAAAGCTGTTGTATTATTTAAGTTTCCATTCTGCCGCCGCCGCCGCCGCCGCGGCCGACACTATACAGAGCTCGGGCTAAATTGATTTCACCATAATTAGGTTGTGCGAATAATCTACCCAGCGCTGTTTATGAGATTGAATTTGATCATTTTATTTCTACCACGTAATTAATTTTGGTTTGAAGAATGTTTCGCCCAGAGACACATGTTATTAGCATGTGTGTGTGTGTGTATCTTAAGCATGCTATTAATTTTAGGATATCTGCTTGGTTATATGTACTAGCTTTCGAAGAATTATTCCGAAATTCAAAGCACCTTTTGTTAAGTCGTTTCTTCCAGCCGATTTACTCTCGACTCAACCTAACTGGAGAGATTTTTATCAAAAATTGCATTAAAATCTTAGACCATTTCAAATTGAAACCTACGCTTTGACATAAGACCTCTTGACTTTATCTTGAGCTGTCAAGCAAATTGCATGACGGGTGTGAGTCCATGTGAGAGGTTAAATTAACCTTATTGCAAACAATTGTTAAGTAGTTGCGTTTTCGATATTGAACAATACGAACATGGCGGAATGAGTGAGTAATGCTTGTACTTATCTTTTAATAATATAACACCTGGGAGCACCGAGCGATTGTTGCGCGTTTCACGAATATGCCTTGCTCCCATTCGCTTCAGGAAACTGAAACCCATCCAATACCAATAAAATTAAACGGGAAAGGTTTGGGGGAGATGTTTGATGATGATTTATTTATATATTTATTTATTTTAGGTCTGCCAACAGACAATACATGTTTTCTTAATATAATTCTTAACAATTTACAATTTAGATGTTTGTCTACTTAAAGGCGAACACAGTCGCTTATAAAAAATTAATAATTATATAACATTAAGTAATTACATATTAACAGATAATTAGTATTATAAACAATTATAAACAATTACAAGACAATTCTGCATGGCAAATTAAGTAGGTATTCATTAATTTATTTGAATTGGTTCGATTTGATAAATTAATTGATTAGTTAGTTAGTTAGTTAGTTAGGTGTAGTTCGAGCTTTGGACAGAATGAAGAAAGTTTATCATGAAACACGTCGATGATGATGATGATGATGGTGCCTCTCCAGCCAGGGTTTTAATCATGTTCCAGACTTGCGGCCGGCATACCAGAGGAGACAAATGCTTGATAGGGGAATGTAACATATAATAGCATGATGCCTTTTCCCATACGGGGTAGCAGAGGCATAATGTGCCCACTTTTGAGGATAGCCCATCCCCAGATGTTTGTAACTCCTTCGTTGTTGCTATCCATTGTGCGTTACACGGAGAGAGCTCATTTTCTGACGAACAGCTGTAATCAATTGATCCCAAAGCCGCTCATAATCTTTACTATTAACACCTATGACGAATAAAAACTTCACATAGCTAATAAAACCATTTTGATTCCGATTAGCTCTTGTCTTGACGATAATGAATTTATGGTACCAAACCACAAACTGACCAATAAAGAGCGACCCACCCCGACGGACGAACGGACGAACATGCTATTTAATTTGTATTCGATAGCCGTCGCTACAGGCGAGGTGTTTATTTGAGAAATTGCCCGTTCAGTCGATACAGCACACATTGTTATTGGCCAGTAACAGGCTGTTATAAATTACGCGAATTTATTGACCGGTTAAATACCTGGAGCTGTTTTTCCGCCTAACTAGACACTGACGTTTTTCTAGAAGACACATTATTTGATGGACTCAAACATCTCATTGATCTCGGACCTACCAGAAAGGAGGTTCAAAAACTATGTCAAAAACGGCCTATTGAAGAAGTCATATTACAGTGTAAAAGAATATTTAGATGACAAAACTGCATGGTCTTTACCATCTCAGCGCACAGAAATCCAAAGAGGGGCGATGGACTGAGTCAGTACGTCTCTCCTCGGTGTATTTCCTTAGACTTAAGTAGAAATACATAACATTGTATTTTTAAGGCTCTGATATTTTAAAAGAGGTACGGGGGAGGTTTCTTGCCCTTCTTTGCTCCATCCCTAAGCCCACAACTTCCGAACGGGCGGTAGTATACAAAAATATTAATATTATATTGACGTTGACTAAGTAATATGTATGATTTTATGGTCAATAAAAATTTTGAACTTGAACTTGAACTCTCCGGTCATCACCGGGAGTCGAACCCGCATCTCCAGTGTGACAGGTGAGCGGTGTAACCACTAGACACCACGGAGTGATGAAAAATGCGTCGAATTGAGAAACTTCTTCATTTTGAAATGGGTTAAAATAGCGAAGTAATTAATCAAGTATCTTCTATTTGTTTAAAAATGTCTACGCTCTTGACTGCTTATTAACAGACTTCTACACGAAATTGATAAGTACGCTTAAAATTAATGTTGGTAATCCTTCAATGACAGGCGACAGCTAAACGTGTTCGTATGCATCTGCTAACATAATAATTACTGAATACACACTGTACTGTTCTATCAACAAATAGCACTTATGGGCCTACTAGACTACGCTGTCGGCAGGGCCCTGTCTGACTCACTGTCTCTTTCTAGTCGTTCCATAATGAGTCAGACGTCTATACAAAGCGTGCCCTGCCGACAGCGTAATGTAATAAGCTCTTTATCCAGGGCAAGGAATCAGGGGGGCGATTCTCGCGTTATCGAGATCATATCCATGGTCGAAATATTGATTCGAGATACCAGTACCTATAGCTACACCGAAATAAATAAAATCTATTCTCACGACCCGCCTTACGACCAACTGGGATATCTCGACCCGTTTTCGATCGAAATAAATATGGATTGATATTTAAACCGATATCTCGACTATAGAGATGATCTCGATAGATGACGACGGAAAGGTGTGTGTGCCTGCCATGTTAAAAATAGTTTCTTACTTAATAATATATTATGATGATTCTAGAATTTAATCGAATGTGATTGGCATGTTTTACCCGACTACAGCGAAACCATAGCATAGAGGTTTGTGGTTGACCGGTAGTCTGGACGCTTTTAACTAAAAACAACCCTATTTTTCTTCGAAGAAGGACCAATTTCGCCTCTGCACCCTTGTTTCATAAAGAGGCGTTATTGTTGTTATTCAGAATCACTGATTATTCGCTCATTCAATACGTCAATATTCGTGCCTACCCCGTGGCCAGTAACACTGATAACCTCCAGCATTATTAATCTCATCACACCACAATAGTCATTAGGGTTTACACCGGTCGGTATCGGATCGTCTGCACTCCTGCGCACGAAGCGCCCGCCCCGCCATTTGTTGCACTCAGTGTGTGCCGTGCCTTACTGGGAATTGGGAGGCAAGTTTCAGGGGCTTTGTTGTGGTTAAATATTTATAGTTTTGAACTTTCCGTACCTGTCGGTATTAACACTGAGGCGAGGACACATTCTCTCCTTTTCTCTTTACGATATGCGTAGACTAAAGCTGGGCCGGAATCTGGTATTGCCGGGTAAGGGTAACAGACTGACGCCACGTAACGTGTATAGTATACGAAATTTAATGGTAACTGAGATACCTAGTTTGTGGCGACTAGTCTCTGAGATCTCATCGTCATGCATTGTAATAGGAAAAGATGGACGAGACGCTATCCAATCTCATCATCAAACCTTGTAAAAGTATACTTCAGACAAGATTGTATAAATGTCTCCATCATATCAGACACGGCCTTTACCCGAATACTAGTAAGATTGAGCCATACTCCATCACGCTGGCTCAGTGCTCCTTTTAAACAGGTATCAGTCAAAAAGTGCAATTCTCTGACGAGAGTAATGGCAGTGCTCAGCACTCGGTGGTTGGTAAGGGCAGTAGAGACCTCCGTGAGAAGGAATCGTTCCTTAACTTGGCTTAATCTACGCATAAAATTTTATTTAAGCAAAACTGCTTGCGAAAGCTTGTTAAAATGTGGCGCAGGCCTCCCATATCCGGGATCTGGTTATTATTTTTCATTGTTACTGTTATTACTGGCTCGTTCGCTTATTATTCCCGCGTTACAACGCTTAACAAACTATTAAAGGTCTCTTCTTAACGCCTTATTATTTTGATAAACCCACCGATTGTCCGGACTGTTGTGTACGCTTTGTGGCTTTAAAAAAACAGTGAGGCTCGGTGTAATGAGGTTCGTAAACAGAATGACGGATTACACAATGGCTTACAAGATTATAATGGCATTATAAGAGGTAATCTTGTTGCTATCAGACATCTTGGAGTGTTTCTTTTGTGGTTGTTTTCTTCGTCTTTCTTGCAAGTAAATGTAGAGTCGGTTTTGATACGACATCATCATAGACAATTTAACATTTTAATAGTGTCAGTCATATAGAACTAATGCGGCCATGATCTAATATTATTAGGTCGATTAGCTAGAAAGCTACCTAAGGAGGTGTCAAAATTTTGTTTAGTGTTAACTAAGCTTATCTCATGTTTTAACAATATTAACTGAAAGAGATAGGAAGCTTCTTTCAGTAGTTGCCTCAGTAGAGTTAATTAGGCTTATTTACCTAAAGCGGAACGGAAATTGGACAACTCTCATGCTCATCAACGTTGACTTTTTCTTAGTTGTTCGAAAATTCAAAATTTCAAGTGTCGAGAATCCATTTAATTGCTACTGGTGATTGTAAATAGATTCTTTACCAATGGAGTAAAGAAGAATTCTTAAAGCGAGAGGTCTTTTGAATCCCGAGCGAGCGAGGGATTCGACATAAGTACATAACTTAATCGAACCGAAATCAGTTTCGAACAACTCAGCATACAACTCTTTACTACTTTCAGCGCGACTTTTCTAGTTTTTAAACTACAGCTCCGAATACTGATCAACACTTGAAGACCTTCAAAGCCCAAGACCCTCAAGTTCTCATACTCACAACATTGCGACAATCGAGCATTGAATAAGGAAAGAATCGATGAGTAATGACTCGCATTAATTAATATAATACGATGTTCATTTCTGTGGGTGCTAGCCGCACGACGGCGATGCTATCGGCCGGGGTCACACCATAACACTTTGCGCGGGAAATGAAACGCTCTTGTGTAATTGGCTGAAGCCGCCCGCACTGTAGGCTGTTTTTCACTGAGCTGGGCAGAGGTGTAGATTGCATAAAGTTTGAAAAGTCCTGTTCCAAACGGTCTCGACAAACTCATGTTTCTTTTTACCCTTGAGAAGTCTCGATAGACTGTTTTGCACAGGGTCTTAGACAACAACACAAAAAACCAAAACATTAGTTGAATGTTTTAACATTCAGACTAACTGTGTCCATGTTAGAGCTATCACTATGGACCACTTTATAGCTCACCTGGAGCGTAGCAAACTGTACTGCCGAAACGTATAACGTAAAATAACGCTATCGTACACATAGTGCGTGAAGTAGGTAGTGCAACATGTCAAGCACATAACTGTGTTAAGTCTGGCCCCGAGAAATAGGTTTCTAACTGTACGTATTCTGAGGAATACTGTGGTACGCTTGAAATTTTATAAAGTTTTGTATTAAATCCGATAACTTGGAAGGTTTAGGGTGATTTAAAAAAATGTCTTTAAACTTTGTCTTACCAATGTCCAGCAGTCCACTGTGCGCGCCGACCCGTGAGGCGCGCGAGGCGGGGTCGCGCAGTTTTTTACGATTGCCATCGAACGTGCCCGCGCGCCGTGCGATGCGCGCTTTCTCGTGCCATTCCGACAATTACAATACGTCATATTTTATTTTAATTATTATTTTCCTTATTAATTAATTATGCGCCTCATTATTTCATTCGGCGAGATCGTATCAGCCAGATATAGAATAGCGGGCAACATATTGTACGGTATTCCTTAAATTCTTTAGAACTTAAGCGAAATAAACGGTCATTATAAAACAACCTGAGAAAACCTTTATATCTCCTTAACTGCTTCGACGTGCCCCCTTCGCACAAAATGGGAGAACTGAATATACTAAACATATAAATATATTTAAAATTTTGAAATGGTACTTATAAGATTAATAAACTAATAAACGTTAGGCTCTAGCACAAGTCTGCCTCAGCCACCCCAGTAGGAATAAGGCGAGATACTATAATTTTGCTATTCTCCAAATACTAGATAAAAACTATTTTAGATAGGTAAGCACATAACATGATAAACAAAATATTTGCTTTATTTGCAGACATACATCTCGGGCGCAATTCTAGCGATCTTAATTAACGCAATCGGCAAAACGAAAGTAATTAGCAGTAAATTAACAATTCAATTACAAGTCGGTATAATTAAGAGCAGCGCGCGCGCACGCACTGAGTGCTAATTTAATCATTCTCTTTGTCTATGGTGGTGGTTCTTTATACAAAACCAACGTACCGTCACGCCTTTTCCAGTACGTGATGGCAGAGGTACAGGGGCGCTGACGATTAACTAGAAATTCTATCAATAACATCATTGCCCTTATCATCATTCAAGATGATCATTACAGGCTGTGTATTTTGAATTATGAGAGGCATATTTTTTTTATTCTGACTTTCACTATGTTGAGGTTTCTGGTGATTACTTATGATTTGAGTAGCTTGTGGCTCAGTTATGTGTGTAACACTTACTTTACTAGAGCTCGTCTAAGCTGAAATGACGCGCCCACTCCTTGGTTTTGTATGACAAGTAAATACAAAACCAAGGAGTGGGGCGCGTCATTTCAGCTTAGACGAGCTCTAAGCTATTTGTAAAAATATTTACAGATAGTTAGGGCAATGCATATTATCCACGGTTGGGTAGTTTAATATTTCCCCATTACATTACATTATTCCTATTATGCAAGACTTTAATGAAACGAAAAATGTCACAAAAAAAAATTGGTTGCCTGTAAAGTCGGTATACGGGCGAAAGTTTTACGTGACAACGACTTTGAGTGGTAAAATAATTTTAATGTGAATATTCATTCGTATAGTAGGAAGAAGGATGAAATAATAGTAACAATTTAAAACATTTATTTATACAAAGAATTATAGTGCTCGAGTGGAAGGGACGCGTGCCTTTCACTTTTTATGTCTGTCTCTCTCGCTCTTAGGCGGGCTAACCATGCCCGAGTGGAAGGGACGCGTGCCTCTCACTCGCTCTCATTGTGAGCGCATAACGTGAGCGGAGCGTAACGCAGTTTCTTGAAGTGTCACCCGGCAAACCAATTTATAAGACGTTGTCACGTCAAAAACGATCTTAATTGTTTCATCATTCTTAAATATTGTTGTTGACGCTTAACTAAACTTATTATTATCATTAACAAAAGGAAAATGTTAATACATAAGTATCTTCGAATCCAGCTTATCGGCTAACAACTGTCGGTACAGTCGGCTTCACAATGCGGTTAATGATTGTGATGTACCGATAGCAGCGGCGTACTTTATTGATTCCGACAATGGTTCCGATTAGGCGTACGTACGCTTCTTTTTTTGGAAAAGTACCGTCGGCAACGGGTGAAGGAGGGTTTACATAGCTTAAAGGTTGGTTGGTATATCTTGTTATACCTTGGGGAGATAATAATAAGGATACCGTATCCTTATTGATTATCTACCCACCCATATACGTGATGGTCACAAATACATGATGGTAATTGGTACCTGGTTTTTAAAATCACTAGGTAGCATTTCAAATAAAGGTTTATTTTCAAGAACTACCTGATAATCTTTTATACAAAAATATCGTAAAACACTCAGTAAGCTACACTCAATTAAGTTAAGTGAAGTTAGCAGCCAATGTCTATACCGGGCACTGTGCGCCGCCGCACTCCCCAGTCCAGACTCCAGACATCCAAAGCAACCGCGCTCTTTTAAAAGCACTTCCAGCCATTTAGGCGCAAACCCTTCACACCAGACTCCGCCATTACCCTGCATCACACTTCACGTCAGGGAATCCATTTTCTCTCACTCCCAGCCTTCTCACGAGCGGCGAGCGTACAAAGCAGCTCGTAAACTCGAACCAAACAAAAACATAAAAAACACACCACAAGCCGAGAGGATAATAAAGAGAGTCAATTCGCCCGCCGACTCAAGGTGTGAAGCTGTCACGGGCGAAATGATGACTCCATTATTAACCGGCTAAATAATAATTTCTCCGCCCGTTCTGTGTAGGTGATGTGTTAATAACTTGTTCGAAATGTCGGTGTGTGCTGTGTGTTCGTTAGTTTGGGTTAGGGTTGTGTTGGGGCTTTCTATTTGGAAAGTTTTGTGGTGATTAGCCTAATTATTGGTTCAGAATCGTTTAGTCAACGTAGTAGTCTTAATTTAAAATAATTATTTACAGTTCAAGTTTGGGTAATATTATTTTACGGTACACCTAAAAGCCTACCTGTAATAATTTATGTCAAATCTAAAATAAATTATACCAAGAGCATGAGCAAAACCAGCAAAGTGCGTTTTATCGGAATCCTTCCTCTGAATGTAATATTTCATTTTCTACGTCGTTTATTTTATTTAAACTCTTTGAAATATGTATGTTCGAGAGCATTATGTGATTAATATTGACAGGACTTATAAATTACAGCAGCCCTAGCACAATCACCGACACAAAACGCTTACATGTAGTTGTGTAAATCATTTTGTGAGTAACTTTCATATACGAGCGTCTGAAGTAAATTAATCAGATTAAAATTATGTATGGCTAGAATTTTCAGGCAATCAATGACATTGATTGACGATCAATGAATATGATATTATTAAGTACAAGAAATTAACTAAAGATTGAATTTATTCTATTTTGATTGAACCAGAATCTGAACTTAGAGATTTGAGTTAGTTTTTAATAACGATCGAATGTTAAAGTTACCATTTGAATGTGAATTTATTGAATTTCCGTTTTCGCATTATATTAAAATTACGGTGGTGCAATAGCGAAACTGTGAGTTAGAGTTATTTAGCAAACAGTTTCACCAGCAACCCCATTAAGTATCCTTATGCTCAAATCGACATCCAATATCAAATCACTTTTGATAACCGTAAAACGCGGCAACCAGCGTCCAAACCGCGCGTCCCAACCGCCGCAGACTGAAATGCTCCCTTCCGTGTCGGACTTTCACGTGAGTGTGCTGTGTGTGTATACAAATGTTCCGAGGTGTTGTTTAGAATGAATTACGTTTTTAATTTGGCCCGACGTTTATTTGCGTGCGTCGTCATTTCGCCCGAAGTGTTATTACTGTTAGTATCTGATTTAACACGTGACGTGGACTTATTGGAATTTGTTTGCTTTTTTGGATTATTAATTTGTTATTGAATAGCATTTTGTTTTGTCAATGGTGCGTTTAAAAAGATCTTTGTGCAAGGTATACCATCTTACTTCCATACAAAAGACATCAACGCGTTCACAACATGAAAAAAATATCTGAGATTCTTAATTAGCTTTCGTCAGGTCAGAATCATGGAAGAGAGCATCATCAGAGCTCTATCTACATTTCTTGTATATTTTTGTTCAACTGATACATGCAGAATACACTTCTTCGTTATAATCATGTTTCTTACAAGGGGGCGTTCGAGATCTCTTCCAGCAAACTAGGATGGACAGGATTAATTAACAAAAGATAGACCTACATATGTGCACAGCGATAAATATTAAATTAATAGACTACTTACTAATAAGTACAATAATATTGAATACACAGCACATGATTTTATAATTGTATAAACCACAATAAATATTAATTTGACCTCCAATCCCTAAATCGATAAATTTTGTTGGTGATGATTGATTGATCAATACAAAAAAATGCTCCCTTCCAAACTTCCCTCCCCTTCCCTCTACACTCCCCCTCCCTAGTAATTAAAAAACCGAAGCGTCACGCTATAGACATACTCCATTGTCTCTAACCCACGCCCCGCGCCGATTGGGCGGGAAACTCTCCGCCAATCAGGAGCCGCCGCCTCACGCACGCGCACTGGCGACTGCGCACACGCAGCTCTAAGTGCAATGACAAGTTGTAATTTAATTGTCAAAAGACTAATGGGACTGGAAACTCGGTCTGTAAATCGTGAATTCAGTTGAAATACACTTAAAGTTTTGCCCTCGAACGTTCTTGTAATAACTAATAACTGGCGGTAAACGTGTTAAAGGAATCACACGAGGTTGGAAATAAAATGGCTATCTGATATAAAAAAGGCTTTAGCCGTAACGTCATCACGCGTGGTCGTAAAAAATAACTATAAAAACGACAATCACAAACAACAAAAGCTGGGACTTCAAGTCACAGGAATTAAAATGATTTCACTTAATTCGAGTCGACAGGTTAACAGATAATGTCTATTAAATGTGGTCCACGCTGGGAGGAGAGGGACTAGTGGGCCTAGCATGAAGTTTTAGAAAGATTTAATTTTCTAAATGTTATCTTGTTTCGTTTTGTTTTTCATGTACATACGTAGCCAAGAAAATACATCTTTAGCTTTTTGATGACTTGGTGCTATATGGCCCCATAGACAAATAGATACTCGTAATCTTAAATATAGGTTTAAGGTTACAAATAGGCAAGGGCCTTTTACAGAGTTCAACAACTGGCTGAAAATAGGCATATAGGCGAGCTACTACATATTAATAAGATCATTCCATACCATACTCCATCATGCTGGCAAAGTGCAAGTTAATGGTTACTTAGTTTAATTCTCGTCTTCTTCTTTATCAGGTGTTTACTGTGCACACACCTAGCCCACTCAAGTGGGGCCTTTATAAAATCTATTGATCTATGGCTCGTAGAGAAAATCTAAAAATTAAATGTTTACTTTGAGCTCTTAGTACTCGTACGTCCGTCCAAAGTCCACGGCCCACGATTTTCAACCTATCCACATCGAGATAAAGTTCAAAACCTATGAAAAAACAGAATCGTGGTCCTTTGTGGACTTTGGACGTTTGAGTGGGTGGCCCAAGAGATATAGCCCGCTGAAGAACAAACGGACATGACTCGGCTTAGTAATTGTGTCCCCTTGCTCATCCTTCGGGTACATACTTTTAACTCACACACCCTCTCACACACATTCACTCATACTCCTACTATACAAAGAGAGGCCACCTTCACATTTCACAAATATCTCATCTAAAAGTTTTTAGTCTTATTTTCTATCTTAATCTATTTTTGACCGAGCGAGCGAAGCGAGCGAAGCGTCTCCGTTTCAGGTTTGGCCAAAAATGCTTTCGTATGTCTGTCCGGTTGTTCTCCTCTACAGGTCGCATTTATGAACCGATTCTCGTGAAATTTTGTGAGCAGGTTGGAAAAATAAATATAATTTTTTACTCGAGCCAGTTTTTAGATTTTTTTCAAAATGGCGGAGATATGGGGTTTTAAAATGTAAAAAAATCGCTACAACCCAAACGGCTCGATGGATATTAACAAATGAGGTGTCGTTGGATTCGTAAAGACCATGAGAGTGAAACAGACTATACTAGTGGCTCTGTGAGCTGTAGACCTCGCGAGTATGTCGGTGGGAAAGCTGAACTGCTAACACACATAAAAAAAATAACCCAAATAATTTTCTTTCAATAACACATACAAACTTATGAATGTACCTGGTTACGTACATGCAGTATGAAAGTAGCCGCACCAATAACTTTGTAAACTACATTTCGCGATCTTTAATACAACCTATTGACTTTTTACTAAAATTATATAATCTGTTGGTCTTTACGAATCCAACGACACCTCATTTGTTAATATCCATCGAGCCGTTTGGGTTGTAGCGATTTTTTTACATTTTAAAACCCCATATCTCCGCCATTTTGAAAAAAATCAAAAAACTGGCTCGAGTAAAAAATTCTATTTATTTTTCCAACCTGCTCACAAAATTTCACGAGAATCGGTTCATAAATGCGACCTGTAGAGGAGAACAACCGGACATACGAAAGCATTTTTGCCCAAACCTGAAACGGAGACGCTTCGCTCGCTTCGCTCGCTCATCTGTTTCACTCTCATGGTCTTTACGAATCCAACGACACCTCATTTGTTAATATCCATCGAGCCGTTTGGGTTGTAGCGATTTTTTTTCTCCGCCATTTAGAAAAAAATCAAAAAACTGGCTCGAGTAAAAAATTCTATTTATTTTTCCAACCTGCTCACAAAATTTCACGAGAATCGGTTCATAAATGCGACCTGTAGAGGAGAACAACCGGACATACGAAAGCATTTTTGCCCAAACCTGAAACGGAGACGCTTCGCTCGCTTCGCTCGCTCGGTCAATAATTTTAGTAAAAAGTCAATAGGTTGTATTAAAGATCGCGGAATGTAGTTTACAAAGTTATTGGTGCGGCTACTTTCATACTGCATGTACGTAACCAGGTACATTCATGAGTTTGTATGTGTTATTGAAAGAAAATTATTTGGGTTATTTTTTTATGTGTGTTAGCAGTTCAGCTTTCCCACCGACATACTCGCGAGGTCTACAGCTCACAGAGCCACTAGTTTATGTTCAGTTCCTACTACAAATCTGTGTAATTATTTATAAGCTAAAATTTATTTTTGAGGGAAGAGCACTGCAGCCTGAAATACAGGTTCTTACCTAGCTCAGGCTCAGATGTTCCAATGATTCATGTGAATATCCTAGCTAAGCATCTTAAATCTTGTATCTGCTTTCTGTCTTTATGCTTAAATAAACGATTTTTATTAAATAAAACATACAGAACCTTATCGGGCACAGAAGAGACATAGCATGTAGTATCGTGCTAGCTCCACTCGGGGCAGCTTGCGGGGGAAGGGCGGCAGCGGGGCAGGGAGAGGGGGGGCGGCGGCTTTGAGCGCGAGGTGCTAATAACGAGGCGCCCCGCGGCGCACGCGCTCCCCGCGGTGAGAGGAATGTCGGGTGGACGCACCAGCACTGACCCACCGGTTACAAAGCCGGCTTGGATCGTTGAAATAAAATGTATCCCATTTATGTCCCGAGGGGCACAGGCCTCTACCCCGATACGAGTAAGATCGAGCCATACTCTACTACGCTGCTCAGTGTGGGTGGATTGATGAAGGAGTTTTACGAATGAGCAACGATAGTAGTCGGCATATAAGTAAAGATAAGTAATAAGTCTAGTTGCAAAATTTTGGGATAACAATAAGGTGGAGCTAGTGTGTGTAAGGCCAACTAGGTAGACGGCGAGTTAACACTTGACTTGAAGAAGGAGTCAAAGTTTACTCAGAGGTGATTGACCATTTTGGACCAAATGCTGCCCAGGCATGGGAATGGGAGTTTTATTTTATTCCTTACATGAAGAGATATTAAGAAAAATGGAAAAAATAAACATCCACGGGGTTATTATAATACCTAAAAAACTTATATTTGGCTTTTTGGTGCTTTAACTTCTGAATATTATTATCTTACTTATTCTACCTTCCGAATGCGGCACCGACCTCGCTAGTCTCCCTCGAAGCAAGTTTTTTTTGTAAGCTCTATAAGAAAATTATTGAAAACTCAATTAGACAATATTTTTTCTCAAATAGGTACTCCTCGGATTGATTCTGAAGCGCTTTGGGTTACAGAGTAGTATTAGTCAAGGAACATTATGCACAATGATTCAATGCTGGTCAGCACTTTTGGTCCAACGTCGATACAAAAATGGTAAATCTGCTTTAGCATAAACTCCTGTTCTAGCAAGTGGCCCAGCATTATTGGCGTTACTTTATTTTGGGAGAACGGTTACTCACATCCGCAGGAAATACTTCGATCGCACCGCCCTAGACGATTGTTCTGGGTTTAGCTAACGGGCAACAAATAAATACAAACATTTTCAGGTTCCCGAAAGAAAACCGGTCCAAAAGTAGTGAATTATATAAAACTGATTCAAATTTCATTCATGACATTTAATAATTTTCTATACAATAATTTTACATAGCGTCACGCCTTTTCCCATACGGGATGGCAGAGGCACAAACTGAGCCCACTTTTAGCCAGTGATTCAATCCTAAAGTTTCTATACAAGTCTCAAGAGAATATCAAGTGGTCGTTAGCAAGCATGTTCACCCTACCGCGGCAGTGAGATATCTCGGGCGCGGTCTCTATTAACTATAATCACATCATCGGAGATGCGCCGACGACGCAAACTGAACCGAATCGGGCACTTGCCGACTGGGCTGCTATTACAGATGGGTTAGACAGACCACAGAACATCTTATTATATCTTTTGTTCAAGAAATGCCGTATAATTTCTCGCAGAACGGCAATTATTAGGTTAGAAGCTCTGTTTGGCGCCAGCGTCAATAAGCCATGGAACATCGCAAACGCTCATGTATCTACGATTTTTTGATCATGTTGTTATGTATGTTATGTGTTGCGTATGTTATGTCTTGTGTATGTTATGTGTTGTGTATGTTATGTGTTGCGTATGTTATGTGTTGTGTATGTTATGTGTTGTGTATGTTATGTGTTGTGTATGTTATGTGTTGTGTATGACCCTTGTTAGTAGTTAAGATCAAAGTTTGCAACCCTGAAATCCGAAAGTGCTATGTGTATTCTGGCAAAATTCATCTTTCAAGTCTCCAGCATCCGACGTCGTTATGCTAGTTTATGATGTTGCCTTGTCTTTATTACGCCTTGAGGTGTTGCAGGCGTTGCAGCAGTCTTGAGGACGTCATCCACTATTGGGATGGAATGTCATCAATCTGTTTACCTATAATAAAAAATAAAATAAAAATAGAAGCCAAAATGATCTATCTCTATATTATTGACTTAGATAAACAGAGGTGTGATGCAGAATAAAATACAGTTGTACATGGTTGAGCGGTGATACAGGTTAATGATCTCTTCGGAAGCGCCCATCAAATCTGTCTGTACTGAAAAACAACACTTAACTTCGTACAGAGGTGCTACATTCCACGCTATGTGGTACACCATGAACTACAATATGAAGTACAATATGAAGTATAAGATCAGGTATAATATGAAGTACAATATGAAGTACAACATTAAGTAGTATGTCCACTGACAAAGAAAATAGGATCATTCACTCAGCTGGCTGAAAATGTCACTCCTTTCGCAGTACGCACTAACTATGGTTCGCATTATCCAACGGTCTTATTTTTAAAAGCTTTTATTTAACTTGCACTGTATGTATGTATGTTTGTTTGTTTGTTTGTGGGTATCACGGTTCGCGTCAAAAATGTCGGCTTGAATTTGACCCACTTCCCGTTATCCGATTGAGCTGAAATTTCGCATACGTGTATAAGTCGGATGACAATGCAATATATTTCTGACTTAAAGCTGATCTGATGATGTAGACGGAAGACGGTCATGGGAACTCTGTCATAAAACATCGCAAGCCCGTCGAATTTGGGCTCGTTCGATTCGTCTTGACGAATACTTTGGTCCTAGAATATCTTTTATGACATAGTGCTGATCTGATGCTGGAGCCGGAAGGTGGCCATGGGAACTCTGTTACCAAACTCTGTTCTATCGTGTTTGGTCTCATTTGATTCGTCTTGACAAGCACTCGAATTCTAGATTAGATGTTTTGTCCTGTAATGATAAAGACTAAAAAGTTAAAAATAAATTAAAAGTAAAAAAACATTTTTAAACAAAGCTTTTATTTAATGCCCTTAAAAGAAGAAAATAAATTTTCAATTCAATCAAATGCGTCATTTTATTACATTACACAATTTATACGATATAAAAGCTTGTTGCGGGATTTATCTCCAAGTCTGTGCAAATAGGTGCCTACCCACCTAATTAAGTCTACACAAGTAAATCTCGCAACAAGCTTTTATATCGTATAAATTGTGTAATGTAATAAAATGACGCATTTGATTGAATTGAAAATTTATTTTCTTCTTTTTAGGGCATTAAATAAAAGCTTTGTTTAAAAATGTTTTTTTACTTTTAATTGTACCATACATATGGTACTAAAAGGTTATAATATCTACAGTTACCCTTAGCTTTAACCCTAGGAATCTGTTCAGTAGAGTGTTCTATTGTTATTATTATTTACAGAAAAGTATAACCATGGTCATCCTTGTAAACCAAATTACGAAGGTACGTGTTGTTGCCTTCCTAGGACTTTGTGAGCTGTCTTTCACTGTGCCATCCGCAATGAACGTGTTGAAACGATAACAAAACACAGTTTACAGCTCTAAAACTTAACAATGCTCCAACAATGGCTTATAACATCGCCGTACATTGTAGAACCAAATCGTTTGGCCGACGACAGTACCCTTCCATTGATTGAGACATCAGCCTCTCAGTTACTGCTTTTGTTGTCTGTACCACCACATTTCTCATGCATCCGCATGACTCCTTATCCCATAACTACTAGAGTTGAAAATTATTAAATGACTAGTGTAGTCAGTTGGTTGGTTCTCGTCATAACTCAGAAGGTACAGTGAGTGCATTCGTAAACTATTATGTGTTGTGGTGTACAACATTGTAGCGGTGTTAAAAGCTTTCTGATTTTGTTTGTCGCTCAGAAGGTGTGTGAAGGAATGACACGAGTAATTTAGCCGCATTTGAGCATATTACTTTGAGTATGGTAAAAGAAGGCGTTGCTCAGATCGGAGTTAGAAATTTGGGATCCGTGACTAGTTGCGTCGGTTTTAAGAAGGTAAGAATGTTTCCTCACGATAATTATCATCATTCTTTGGAAACGTTGGTGCAACTGTGTCTCTCACACCCCACATATGAAAGGGCATAAGGCAATAGCAATGTTAGTAATAGTATATTCTGCTACACCATTTTTAGGGTTCCGTACCCGAAGAGTGCCAAACGGGACCCTATTACTAAGCCTCCGCTGTCCGTCTGTCCGTCTGTCCGTCTGTCTGTCTGTCACCAGGCTGTATCTCATTAACCGTGATAGGTAGACAGTTGAAATTTTCACAGATGATGTATTTCTGTTGCCGCTATAAGAAAAATACTAAAAAACAGATTATAATAAATATTAAAGGGGGTTCCCATACAATAGACATGATTTTTTAACGTTTTTATAGATAATGGTACGGAACCATTCGTGCGCGTGTCCAACTTGCACTTGGACGGTTTTTTTATCTCAATAAGTTGCCAACAGAGCTGTCGCAATTAGCAACTTCGCAAGTTTACCGTAATCGTTAACAGGATCAAAATTGAAATATCAGCGCCCCGTCCGCGTCCCAACAATCGTGCGGCTTCCATTATCTTTGATATATTGTCGTTAATCGTGATTACACTAGTGAAATTGTCGTTTCGACAAAGCGCTGTATTAAAAAAATGAATAATGACTTCTTTGCCGACAACATCATTATAACATGCGGTCACCAGCCTGCGAGTAAAGATTTCCATCTAAAACTCTCCTCAATTCAAGCTATAATAAACTCTTTAACACTACACGATAAAGATGATGATCGTTTGGCAAGAAATCATAGGTGAGACAATCAGAAATAGAGTCTATATGTGAGAGTTAAGGTTGTTGTTTGATTGTTATAGGTGTTGTAAACTTTAGAGCCGCAGTACTATTAGCAATGGAACCGTCCGCTTACCAGGGGTAAGTTTGATAAAGTGCAAGATTTTAACCCTAGAAAGATAACCATAGCAAAACTTGCCTAAAAGATAACCATACGCTTCAGAGGCGCATGATTTTGTAATGCGTCTAATTAATGGTGTATTTGGCATATTTGCCTGAACAAATATACTTATTTTAATAATCCGGGATAGTTTTAAAAATAAAATGCGTTACTTTAAGAATTTGTTTTATTTTAAGAGTTTGGAAACATAAATCACTAGACCTCTACGAAAAATAAAAATAAAATCAACATCCTTCTTTTTATGGGGGTAGTCCTAAATTATTACAAAAAAAATATGTTTTTCTCTTGCAAATAAGTTGACAATATAACTACAATAGAATTACCTACAACAACCTAGTTTACAGACAGTCTTTACCAATTTCAGTCTTATAACCATACGCCTCGAGAGGGCTTCCACTGGTCATACCTATGAAATTATAGTACTTACCGCGAAGAAACAGCCATCCTTCTACAGCGCTAACCGACGACTGAGTTGGCTCTGAAGGACCAGTTGATACGCGCATCGATTGGAAAAAGACAACACTATATTAGCAGCGTGGGCGCCTTTGCGACGTAGGTTATCTTTCTAGGGTTAAAGTGCGCATTATATTGTAAATATGGATAGAAGGGTAAGTGTTGAAGACTGGCTAAACTTGAGCATCATTGTGCTTCTGTTAAACCGCATGGGGAAAACGTGTGAAGCCATGCATTCCCAGGTTAAAATATTGGTTTTATTTAATAAAAGCGTTTGCGACAACGAAACTAATCTTGCATGTGTGTTCTCTGTTGGTGCTGCCTGTGCGCGCAGGAAATGGCAGACTTGCGTGGGAGAATTCGTTTTTAGGACGGCTCCAATTTTACTAGTTCTGAGCTAGAGCCCATTCAGGTTTTACACATGATTGTGGTGTGGCGAATCGTTTTGACAGATAAGAGGGTTATTATTATCACATTTTACTCTCGGTACATTTACATATGATAATTCTGTG
Source organism: Argyresthia albistria (assembly GCA_963457715.1). Taxonomy (NCBI): domain Eukaryota; kingdom Metazoa; phylum Arthropoda; class Insecta; order Lepidoptera; family Argyresthiidae; genus Argyresthia; species Argyresthia albistria. The sequence continues at coordinate 3,112,074 of OY735264.1, read as the reverse complement.
TGATTTGCGTGTGTATGGACTTTCTCGTAACAAATTATAACAAATTTACTCAATTTCCTTAATAAAAGATAGTAATTTGCATTTTTTTTATCTTACTGACTTTTAAACCGACCTTTTGTACCGTAGTGGAACCTAGGGTTAGCCCGGAAGTATCCCCAGGCTTCACTCGGACAAGAAAGGTTGTAAATATGAAAAGAAATACGATTAAACTAACATAAGTTTATTATTTGCTACTTGTATAACATATGCACAGTGGTTGAATTAGACACTACAAATTAATTCTTAAAAGTTATAGTCTAGTAGTAACATTAATAATGGAAAAGGGGCAGATTCTGATGGTACAATCAAGATTTAAAGACTAGATTTCATATAAAAAAAATATCTACATAAGAGAATTGCTTATAAGTTATAACAACAAACATTTGTTACATCTGATCACTCTGATATACTTTTCTATTGAACACACTGGACAAAGATAAACGTAACACACAGGATAAACGTAACACACAGGAAAAGATAAAAATTAACACATACAAATTATTCTAACCAGCCAGCAGCGTGGGTATTTCTGAATCCGTATTATCACTCATAAATGTTGCAAAGAATACATTGAAATGTGAATGTTACCTCCGAATTACATTCTACGAATGCACGGAAAATGTGTCATGAAATTTAAACCAAACTTTATAACTAGCATTATATCCTGCTCACACAATAGATAAGAATTTATTTGTTACACCATCATTTAATTTATAAAACCAAAAAGGATGCCAAATTTTACAGTAACGCCATATCTTCGATAGTCCGTGGCTGCCTACTTCAAAGAAAAAATAATCTGACCTTGTTATCGCGTAGAGGGTAAATCCGTCGCACAAAATGCCACGTCCGGCTACAATTCAGGAACGAACCACGTTCCTTCGCCCTTTGTCCATTTGCAAATCCAAAAGAAGATTTTTGAACACGATTCGAATTAAAACCATGTTAAAGTAAAATTATGAAATTAAATTAAATTCCCTGAAATGAAGAAAAAAATAACATTAGCTACAATTCAAGAAACAAAGACTATTATCCATATTAAACGTAACTAAAGGAATACGAACCGAATCACTGCATACAGTGATCATCCCGCCAAATCCCGAAATGCCACGATGTCATCACATCAAGAACAAAGGGAAAAATCTTCTCCTTCCTTCATGTTTCATCCTGGAATGGGTTTAAAATTAGAAAACTACTTTCAACAAGACAAAATTCAACTTGATCGAATGAAACTTACCAGAATAAAAAAACTGACTGCAAAACAATAAATCTTATTCCGCGACACAACGGAGTGCGTGCATTCGCAGCCCGCTTCAAATGAGGTGTGTCTTGGCCGTCTACCTTCAAAACCCCTCTCACTGGACATAACAAGATCGACCATTCTCCGCGAACGTGAACGCCTGCGCAGTAAAAATAGCCAAACCATCAGCGACCCGTAACTTTAACTTTGCTCACATCACATCTAAAGGCGCTAAGCCAATTTCAAAGGATTTCGAAACTTATATCGAAATCGAATACTAATCATAGAAAACACAATGTTACAATACCCCCCGACGGAGACGAAAAGGTGCGCTGAAAGCGAACCGCTCGCTGCCCTCAGCGTACTAATCTTACACTGAAAAAAAAAAACAACACACGACAACCACAACCACCACCACCACTGACTAATACAAAACTTCTTAAGGTTAAAACAAAGCTTTGGCTCCTCCGAAGAGAAGATGCCAAACCAGAGCTTAACAACTACACTACTATATACAGTACTATGTCAACCTTGTTACGACAAGGAATGTTTGTCAGTTTAAATGTGAGCTCCTTTTATAATAATAAAAGAACTCTACTTCTAAATACTTCCTCCATCAGGTTACCCCAAGCGATCCACTCAACAACTCCCACACAAGCTGATTCCAGCTCCAAGGATCGCGAGCACGTTATCAAAGAAAAAAAACCTGCACAAAAAAAAATGGTCCAGTGAACCACTTCAGTAGTGATTGGAGTATAGTTTGAAATAATAACGTTAAGAAAAAAAAACCTGCTTGCATATGTATACCTCGGCCCATGCCAAAACTAAACTGGCAAGAGAAAAAAATGAGACAATCAAAATAAATCGTCTATATATTTGGGCGTATAATATCAATAATGATTGAATGCACACCCAATAAATTGACCCGAGGTATCATAGCTATAGTATGTCTACTGTCTCACTTTGATTCCGAGATTTTTGCCTTTTATTTTATCCTTGCATTCATCTTTCATACGACCTAACAAAATCCTATCTTTCATCTCTAACAAACTTCTTAACGACACAGACTTCTGCTGTTCGTCAGGACTCACTCAAATTTTTGTGTAAAACCAACTTATATGTTAATACACTAATAAAATTATCTCGTATCTTTAGAATTTACAGCTTCATATCCTTGATATGCCAAGACCCTAAGGGATGACCATCAAGCCTCTCCAACTCATATACCAGCGGGGACAACACACGCGTCACTCTGCACTTTTCAAATTTAGGAGCCAATTTTTTCATCTTAAACTTATCCGCATCACTTTGAGTGAATGTACGCTTCCAAACGATGTCTCCCAAATTTAATTTTTCTGCTCTTCGCCTTAAATTATACGGCGTCACATTTGCAGCATGTGCCTTTAGCAAATGTTCCCTCACTTGGTCAAATATCTCCCCCAAACAACCAAAGTTCCCTGCATATTCCTCTCTTGGCACGCCAACTTCATACTCCTTATCAGAATCCTTATAAAACGAACCATTTATGAGTGGCTCACGCGCATGCACTAAAAAGAATGGAGAAAACCCCGTGGACTCATTAACTGCACTGTTTATTGCGAACTGAATCTTGGACAGATGCTCATCCCAAGCCCTATGATTGTCTTTTACGTACGACGCTACCGCGGTCATAATTGTCTTGTTGTATCTTTCGACAAGGTTTACTTGGGGGGTATAACGCGGAGTAAAGTGCATTTTAGGAACATTATAACGTTTTAAAAGCTGTTGAAATTCAGATCCCGTGAATTGTGCACCATTATCAGCAATTACGGTTTCCGGCACTCCGTGCGTTAAAATTACGTTCTCAAAATGTTTGGCCACTAAAGCACTAGTTGCTCGACGCAGGGGAAATAACATCGTATACTTTGAAAAACAACAAGTAACAACCAGCAAAAATGTAAAGCCTGACCGAGAACGAGGCAATGGACCTACCAGGTCAGTAGATACTACTTGAAATGGTCTTTGACATATTTTCGGTTGACCCATTAAACCAGGCGTACTTTTGGTGGAATGTTTGTATGCCGAACAAGTATCGCACTCTTTTACAAAATTGACAACGTCCTTGTACATACCCGGCCAAAAATATGTCAAACACAATCTCCTATGTGTCTTAAATACCCCAAAATGTGCGGCTGTAGCCTCGCAATGGTTTTGTTTGATCACTGACTGTCTAATACCCTTCCTTATCACCTCTTTCCAATCATACTCGCTAGTTAAGTTATACTTGCTTTTGCAAAATCTGAATAATTTATTGTCTTTAATACAAAAGTTAGGAAAATTTGTTGGAAATTCCTTACAACCGTTAAAAATTCTTTCGTACCATTCATCTCTCACTCCCGTATCGGCCATATTTATCGCGTCAACCTTCATTAACCTAGACAGTGCGTCCGGAACGACATTATCGGTGCCCTTTCTGTGCTCAATCTCGAAATCAAATTGAGACAGTCTACAACCCCAACGAGCCAATCTACCGGAAGGATTTTCCAGGTTCATGAACCATTTTAGTGACGAGTGATCTGTTATAATTTTAAATCGCCGAGATCCTAAATAAGCCTGAAATTTTTCGACTGAGAATAAAACGGCTAAAGCCTCCCGCTCGGTGGCACTATAATTCCTCTCTGTTTTTGACAATGACCGGCTGACATACGCTATCGGATGATCATGTCCATCGACATCTTGTGAGATCATCCCCCCCACTCCGTATGCTGATGCGTCAGCGTGAACTACAAAAGGTTTACTAAAATCAGGCACCGCTAAAACCGGGGCCGAAACTAACGCGTTTTTTAATTTATTAAACGCCACTTCGGCTTCCTCACTCCAAACAAAAGCCGGGGCATTTTTTCCTTTACTCGTCAATTTATTTAAAGGAGCAGCAATGGTTGAAAAGCTTCTAATAAATCTACGGTACCAAGAGCAAGTACCCAAAAATATTTTTACCTCCTTACTAGTCTTAGGGGTTGGAAAATTTAAAATGGCTGCAACCTTTTCTGGGTCTGTCCTCAATCCGTATTCATCTACGATATAACCCAAGTATTTTAAGGATTTTCTGAAAAAAATCGACTTAGTTTTATTTATCGTTAGGTTTGCGAACTTTAACTTTTCTAGGACACGGTTTAGTAGTAAGAGGTGGGTATCAAAATCAGAACTACAAATAATAATGTCATCGATGTAACAAAATACCATACCGTTCTCGATGTCACTACCGAAACCATGACCAAACAACATATCCATGAGCCTCTGTTGTCTAGATGGAGCGCCACAAAGACCAAAAGGCATTACCTTAAACTTATAGAGACCTCGACCAGGAACTGTGAAACTTGTCTTCTCTTGAGAATCTTTATGTAATAAAATCTGCCAAAAGGAAGAACTCAAGTCTATTGAAGAAAGAAGTCTAGCGTCCTTTAAACTGTCGAGAATCTGAGGTATGTACGGTATTGCATAAGAATCCCCCTTCGTGATGGCATTCAATTTCCTACAATCAAGACAGAACCTCCAATCACCATTTGCCTTCTTTACCAGTAAGGCCGGATTATTCCAAGGACTTTCACTAGGAACTACTACGTCTAAAGCTGTCATTTTATCTAATTCCTCAGCTAACATTTGACGTTTCTCTGGTGATAATGGATATTGTTTCGTCCTAACTGGCGGTGCATCACCAGTATCGATTACGTGTTCTATCAACGTCGTTCTTCCTAAACCCTTCGACTCAGATGAAATCTCTTCAAACCTGCTAATTAAATTATCAGCTATTTCCCTTTGTGACGCATTTAGGTTGTCATAATCCTTGATTTTGTGAATCTGGTCGATATCAGAAACAATTGCCTCACACTTAAAAAAAATTTCAGGAGTCTGGATATAGTCAATGTTTTCAAAAATTTCTGGCGCTAAATTGAACGCCTTAAAAAAATCGCATCCCAAAATAACATTCATCACAATACTGGGAATAACTGCAAATTTAATAATTTGAGTTACCCCTTTGAAGGTTACCGGGACAAAAATATTACCTATTGACTCAATAACTACCCCATTTGCAACACTGCAAGATGTAATTCCAGACTCTTGTAATTTGAAACCAAACTCAATAAAACGCAAGTGTGAGTTGTTTCCTAAAATTGATAAGCAAGCACCAGAATCCACCAAACTCCAAATCTCAAAATTGTTTACATTAAATTTAATGTGTGGGCGAACATCGCTACTATCAGGAGAAAACAGAACCGAAGCAATAGAGTCAAAACTTAAAAACTTTTTAATATTTCCTAGACACTTTTTGTTCTGTATCTCAAGTTTGCTTCGATCCTGGGTATCTAGTTTTTTGGACCAGAACCTTTATTGTCAGAATTTCTGTTGCATTTTGGGCACGTACGAACTGTGTAACCCACCTCGCCACAACGGAAACATTTTGTACCTCCCGTTCCCTTACACCTCTTAAAATCATGGTTACCTTTGCCACACTTATAACAAATCAAGGTCGAACTGTTCGACTGCTGAGAAACAGGACCAACGCAGTTTTTGCATTTCTCCTTGGACTGGACATCGCTGTTGGAGATTGCAGCGACCGGCTTACCTTTGCCCTTGTAAGCGAAATCGGAACTAAGCAAAGTTGACCTGCTCGGTTCTGCAAACAATTCTGTGCGCTGCTTCGCTGCCTCCAACTTCTTGCATTTTTCCTTCAATTCGGACAAGGAAGACACCTCTACTAAGGCTAACTGCTGTGAAAAATAAGGTCGGACATTGTGCAACAGGATGTCCAACTTCTCCTTGTCACTTAAAGCTGTTCTTAATCTTGAAAACAAACAGTACATAATAGAGAAATATATATGTACTGGTTCGTCAACACCCTGAGTCCGAGAACGGATCTCTCCTAAAAGACGGTAATCGAAATCGACCGGGTCAAATTCCTGAAGAATTAAAGTTTTAAGCTCAGACCATGATGAAATCTGATTCTTAATACCTCTGAACCATAATAACCCTTGGTCAGAAAAAAGCTGAGCCGCGCTGTTGAACAATCTTACATCTGAAACTCCATATGAAAGCTTCAACTCCTCGACACGTTCCAGAAATGAGCGCGGATCGCTCGCACCATTGAACTTTAAGTTCCATTTCGCCACATTCTTGTCTCCAGAACACTCGATGGGACACTCCAGTTGCTCCGACGTCGTGGTGCCCTGTTGTAGACGCTGTTCATCTGGGGGCATGACCTCCGCCAGGAATTTTTCAAACCTAGAATACAGTTTTTTTAACTGCTGAGCGCATCTTTCTTTTTGAGCGTCGAAACCAATCGCTCGTACACGCCATAACCTAGAAGACAGATGGTTGTATAATGCTCTGAAACGATCAAGGATATAACGTTCCGTTTTGTCCTCGACTTTCTCCAAAACCTCAGTCAAAACCTTGGTACCGTTTGTGACTGCCAATATTTCTGTGTCAGGAGCTAAGTCGGTTTCAGCTATGGAAGCAGGTGGACACTCAACAATAAGCTTTCTTAATTGTTTACGCAAATTAACCACTGTAGTCGCGGGCGTGTCCGCGCGAATTGTGACTTCATAAATAAGTTCTTCCTTTAGGAGGTTATGGAACAAAACTTCTTTAGGCTCCATTTTGATTGGCACTAAAATGATGGTGTATTACAGTATCCTAAGACAATACCACTAAAATAATCCTTAATAACTATGGTTTACTGGTTGCGTGAAGTTTAGAACTGGGTAAAAAAAAAAATTTTACATTTTGCAAAAATTCAACAACGATAGCATTGCTATATAAAAAAAAAACTCGCTGTCACCCCATTTACCAACACACAGAAGCAATAAAAATATTTTCCTGAAATATTCCGTAAAAAAAAATAATTAATGAAGGTGTAACATAAAATATATATGTAATAATACGGTTTCAGAATTAAAACAAAAGTTGGGCGCCATTGTACCGTAGTGGAACCTAGGGTTAGCCCGGAAGTATCCCCAGGCTTCACTCGGACAAGAAAGGTTGTAAATATGAAAAGAAATACGATTAAACTAACATAAGTTTATTATTTGCTACTTGTATAACATATGCACAGTGGTTGAATTAGACACTACAAATTAATTCTTAAAAGTTATAGTCTAGTAGTAACATTAATAATGGAAAAGGGGCAGATTCTGATGGTACAATCAAGATTTAAAGACTAGATTTCATATAAAAAAAATATCTACATAAGAGAATTGCTTATAAGTTATAACAACAAACATTTGTTACATCTGATCACTCTGATATACTTTTCTATTGAACACACTGGACAAAGATAAACGTAACACACAGGATAAACGTAACACACAGGAAAAGATAAAAATTAACACATACAAATTATTCTAACCAGCCAGCAGCGTGGGTATTTCTGAATCCGTATTATCACTCATAAATGTTGCAAAGAATACATTGAAATGTGAATGTTACCTCCGAATTACATTCTACGAATGCACGGAAAATGTGTCATGAAATTTAAACCAAACTTTATAACTAGCATTATATCCTGCTCACACAATAGATAAGAATTTATTTGTTACACCATCATTTAATTTATAAAACCAAAAAGGATGCCAAATTTTACAGTAACGCCATATCTTCGATAGTCCGTGGCTGCCTACTTCAAAGAAAAAATAATCTGACCTTGTTATCGCGTAGAGGGTAAATCCGTCGCACAAAATGCCACGTCCGGCTACAATTCAGGAACGAACCACGTTCCTTCGCCCTTTGTCCATTTGCAAATCCAAAAGAAGATTTTTGAACACGATTCGAATTAAAACCATGTTAAAGTAAAATTATGAAATTAAATTAAATTCCCTGAAATGAAGAAAAAAATAACATTAGCTACAATTCAAGAAACAAAGACTATTATCCATATTAAACGTAACTAAAGGAATACGAACCGAATCACTGCATACAGTGATCATCCCGCCAAATCCCGAAATGCCACGATGTCATCACATCAAGAACAAAGGGAAAAATCTTCTCCTTCCTTCATGTTTCATCCTGGAATGGGTTTAAAATTAGAAAACTACTTTCAACAAGACAAAATTCAACTTGATCGAATGAAACTTACCAGAATAAAAAAACTGACTGCAAAACAATAAATCTTATTCCGCGACACAACGGAGTGCGTGCATTCGCAGCCCGCTTCAAATGAGGTGTGTCTTGGCCGTCTACCTTCAAAACCCCTCTCACTGGACATAACAAGATCGACCATTCTCCGCGAACGTGAACGCCTGCGCAGTAAAAATAGCCAAACCATCAGCGACCCGTAACTTTAACTTTGCTCACATCACATCTAAAGGCGCTAAGCCAATTTCAAAGGATTTCGAAACTTATATCGAAATCGAATACTAATCATAGAAAACACAATGTTACACTTTGATCTCACATTTGTGTCATTTTCTTTAATGTACTGTACCTGTTAATATTAAGACGACTGCTTGATCAAAGAAAAAGAAAAATCGGTCAAGTGCGAGTCGGACTATCACACGAAGAGTTCACCATCGTACAAGAAAAAGTACAAAAAAAAACCGTTTCTTGTATGGGGACACCCTAATTTTTTTATTTTGTGTAGTCCAATTTTCCTTGCTGTCGCTGTAGGTGTAGAGGCAACAGATGCACATCCTGTGAAAATTTAAATTCTCTAGCTGTACTGTTCGTGAGCCTGCGGACGGACAGACGACGACGGACGAACGGAGATACAGACGGACAGTGGAGGCTTAGTAATAGGGGCCCGTTTAGGACTTTTTGAGTACGCAACCAAATGAACCATCTTAAAAGAGTAATAAAGCTACCTACAATTCCATATTGATGCACCTGAGTACACAAATATATCGAATGCGACAAACCTGCTCGCCTTGGGGGGGGGGCGCGGGGAGCGGGAGGCGAGGTAAGCAATCAATCAACAAGCTCGCCCTGTCACCACGTTGATGACTACCAAGGAGGGTAAAGTATGGAGGCGCCAACCTTGCGCTAGTCGGTTTTGCCAGAGTTAAAGTACGCTTCCGTAACTAATGTAGAAACTATTAAATAAATTCAAGACAATATTTGCAGATTGCTGCTTTTTTTTAATGGCGTTAAAAACTGCCTATTGATAACTTCAGATGTCACCAACTCACCACTGTAGAGTAGACGCGACGATCAAGTTGACAGATCTCCTAATGTAAACTAATTCTTTTAGGAATAATTTCTTACAATGAGTCTTTTTGCAGCTATTGATTACAAAAATATGGGGATTTATTTATTCCTCAAAAAGCTAAAAGAAGAAAACGGTGGGAGAAAGCTCTTCGTAGAAAAAAGGTGCACACTTCGTCCAGGTTTTCATACTTCATTTATTACCTGAAGATTATTATGATCCAATTCATATACAGGTGATAAGTCTATAGTTACACAACGTGTTAAAGAAAGCTGCTATACCCTCTATATTTTTATATTCTAAGGTCAAAACAGTCAAACAAAACTATCGGATAGACAGCTTCAGAGAATTCTCAAGGCATTCACATCCCTGAACTCTTCCAAGTCAGAAATAACAGAAACAGAATCTCCGAAAAGGTTATCCCAGTCGTACGCCTATAATCTACAACCAAATAAACAGTAAAATAAAAGTGCGAGTAGGACTCGCGGACCAAGGGTTCCGATTACACTTGGAGATGGAAACTGGTGTAATTAGGTTTCTACATTAAAAAAAATATACGCGTGTAGCACCGTACACGTGTTAGAAGTAAAACTTCTGTAGCTAGATCATTAAGTGGTACCTATACTATACACCTATACCTACCTATACTAAAAGAGATTTAAATTTCCAAATTTTGAGATCCAATCTCTGCTTCAAGTTACTTTTAAGTTTCAGACGTCCGATTATTTGAAATTATTTTATACTTGTACTTACTTTTAATACGTCATGTCATTTATTTCCCACCATTCCTTATCTACAATTTGTCGCGCTCGTGGTGATATACTTAACTCATTCAATAGTGTCACTACTATTTGCATCTCGCTCAGATTATATACCATCTGACGTCACGTCTTTAAGCCGTCTCGCTCAAATGTATGCATTGCTTTGCTTGTTTTAGAAATCCATATCGACCCGTGTGACATTGATGAAACTCTTTTCTTACAAACTGTATGGATCGCATCGCACAGCTGTCAAACATAAGTTCCGGTTCCAACAAAGAGGTTGAACGAAGTAGTTTGAGTCATGTCAGGCGGCGGCGGCGGCGCCATCTTGGCCATACCGGAAATCAAGAACTCGTGGAAGAATGCTTAAAATAATTTTTATTTGTTAACGTTTCATCAGGTTTTTCTCTTACTAATTAACATTATTTATTGTACGAATGTATTATTATCTTATCTGATTAGTTAAAAACCGTATTGAAAATAGTTGCGGTTTTAAAAGTCTTCAGCCGACCCTGACGTCACCGATTCCAATTTCCGTTACATTTCTTAGCCACTCGTGATAGCATTATTTTTTTATTTTTTTTTTATTTTATTTGGGATATCAACAGCATATACAATAAATGAGTTACAACATGTAAATACAAAAATTAAGCCGGTAACAGATATCCACAGAAGATACAATAAGCAAGTAAAAGAGAAAAAAAAACTTTATCTTACAGTTATCTTATTATTATGCACGTTTGTAGAGTTTTAGGAAATAAGAATTTTATAGGGTACGTGATTTAAATTAAATATAGTAAGGAGAATGTGAGGAGTATATTTGTAATGTTTGTGTAAGGGTAGGTGAGTGTGTGTGTGTGAGGGTGTGTGTTAGGGTGTGTATTTGTGTGTTTATTCACTTGTTTCCCTCATCGTCTATCAAGACTTTTATAATTTCATGACGAAATTTGGCTTTGGAGGATGAGAATGGATCTAAATCACTAAATTGTTTATTGTATTCAGAGGCAAGGCGAACCATGGTAGAATTTTGGGCATAATTGGTATGAGCGAGAGGGACGGAGAATAGTCTATTGGATGTATGGCGAGTGCGGCGCTGTGGGACGCAAAAAGATAATTCGGATAGCAGCGGGGGAGAATCGAGGCGGCCAGAAAGAATATCGTGGAGTACCATCATATCTAGCAATACTCTGCGATCTTTGAGAGAGATGAAGTGATGCTGGTGACAGGACTCATCGTACGAGCGGTCCTGGATACGGGATCTATAGTTCAGGTGTTTCAGGAATTTGGACTGAATACGCTCAATACGCTGGGTGTAGGTAATGTAGTTCGGGGACCAAATACATGATGCGTATTCTAAAATACTCCTGACATAAGCATAATAGATCAGCTTTATGCATCCCAGGTCGCTGAAAGGTTTGCAGATACGAATGACAAAGCCAAGATTTCGAAACGCGCGACCCACGATGTTCTCAATGTGCTTTTGAAATGTTAGTTTGCTGTCGAGTATTACACCCAGATCCCGGATCGAGTCGACGCGGGTGAGTGGTTGTTTGTTAATATTATAATTATATAGAATAGGCTCTTGTCGTCTGGTGAAGGATATTTGGACACATTTGCTAACGTTTACAGAAATTCTGTTCTGTTCATAATATACACTAAGACGATCGAGGTCGGATTGCAGCCTATCACAATCAATATTACTGGTTACATCAAGGAAAATCTTTTTATCATCTGCATATAACAGAAACCTACATTCGCAAAATACTGTGTATATGTCATAGAGATAGGCATTATAGAAAAGAGGACCTAAATGAGAGCCCTGTGGCACACCCGATGGAATGTTTATGAAGTCTGAATTATGTCCCCCGATAACCACAGCCTGCTGTCTATTAGATATATATGAGGTGATCCACCGGTAGAGATCACCGTGGATTCCCAAATGGAACAGTTTACGCAACAGGATGACATGGTCCACACGATCAAAAGCTTTCTCGAAATCTGTGTACACCACGTCAACCTGTCTGCGTCTGTCCATCATTTTGAGTACAAAATTTAAAAATTCGGTAAGATTACTAACCGTAGAACGACTCTTAAGGAACCCGTGTTGTTGTGGTGGGATTCCACGAGAAACAATTGGATAAATACATTCGTAGACGGCTTTTTCAAAAACCTTGCCAAAAACATTAAGGATGGATATTGGTCTATAATGTTCAATATTAATTTTTGTACCTTTTTTATGGATCGGAAGGATATGTGCTTTCTTCCAAATATTGGGATACGAGCCTTCTTTTAGCGATCTGTTGAATAGGATGCACAGAGGAAAGCATAATTGTTTCGCACATCGTACTATGAAATATGGTGGTATCTTGTCACTGCCTGCACCACCATTGATATCGAGCGAATTAAGTAATTTAAGTATAGAGTCAGGATGAAACTGAGTGGTACTGATAATATTGTTGTCGCTACAAAACGGTGGAGCCAAAGGTAGATCGGGGTAGGATGCTGCTGGTTGACTGAATACCGAGCCAAAAAAATCGTTAAACCCTTTACAGATGCTAGGACCGTCGGAATACTGCACACCATTATAAACAAGTGATTGCGGATAAGCCGATTTACGCCTACGTGCTTTTACAAATGACCATAATTGCTTAGGATTGGTTTTGATATTTGTTTGCATTGATTCAATGTATCTTTTGAAACATTCATCTTGAAGTGTCTTTAGCCTTTTGCGCAGTAGTGAGAACTCTATGTAATCCAAAGGGTTATTGTACAATTTCCACTTTTTGTGACAGTTGGCTTTATCTCTGTTTATTTTAATAAGTGCCTCACTGAACCATATAGGATGCGATGTTTTTTTCCTTCTGGTGTCCAGAGGTATATGTTCACTGATAACTTTATTAATAATAACATAAAAGTTATCGATCGCATCATCAAGGGTACCCACATTGAGGCATCTGGACCAGTCGTACTTGCTGAGTGTATTACAGATTGTATCATAGTCGCCCTGGTGAAAACGGTACCTAGGACAGTTTGCTTCACTAAGAGGCTTAGATGTTAGGTCGTTGGCCAGTATTTCTAGAGATGGGTGGGCTAGATCTTCCTTAATGAACGGCACGGAGGAACGTGAAATTTCAAGTGCGAAGTTGCTAAAAACTAAGTCTAAGGTATGTCCACTGTCATTGGTAATAGTGTTGAACTGATTAAATTCGAGTGCCTGAAATTCGTCGACTAAATATGTAGCTGCTTCTTGGACTGCTATAAGTTCCCTACTCAGTTGTTCAACACCGGTGGGTGACCACCGCAAGCAACGTAGGTTAAAATCACCTGCGACAATGAAATTTGAATCAGGGTTTAAGGTTTTCACAGAGTTCACGGATGAAATTAAATTATTGATGTGGAGATGGAGGACCGGAGTGCGGCCACTTTTTTCGGGAAGATATGCAGCACATACGCATAAGTCCTTTGAAGTGCCACGAAGAGCTTTAGCGGGTATGGTAACCCAAAGGTATTCAGTGTTAGACGTGGTCCATTCAGGTCGCGCAACCGCGTTTAGTGTGCGACGTGCGATAACCAATACTCCACCACCATCTTTCCTACCCGTGGCGACACGGTCGCGGTCAAGGCGAAATACGTCGTAACGGTCATCGCATAATTCCGAGTCCAGCACGCCATCTACGAGCCAGGATTCAGTTATAATTATCAAGTCAAAATTGTTTGCTAAAATACTATTATATAATGTTAACGTTTTGGTCCTCAGTCCTCTGACGTTCTGATAATAAATGTTAAATTGATTAGCCGCGAATGGAGTATAAGTGAGGTTTTATAGAGAAAGTATTTACATTAGTGATGAAACAATACTTACAGCACGTTAAAGCCGTAGGGTGGGGAGACAAGTGAGGGAGGTGTGTGTGTAATAGTGCGTGTGAACGGTGTCTAGTGGTGATTATCAAATAAAATAATTTCAAAATGTAGAAAATAATAGCGACAAAAGTACAAATTACACGATTTTGTGAAAATCCACTGGAGTACGAATATGAATCAGGGGGCAGTTATCGGCTTTGCGAGCATAAACATTGCAATGTTTGGTCCATACATATGTATAGTTATGCTTATTACATATCTCTTTTAGATCCATAAACATCTTTTTGTTGGATGGTGTGAGATGATCGTGGACGTATAGTTTGTGCTCGTCTCCAGAAATGCCAATGTCCGATGTTTTGATACCCTTTGACTTGATTAGCCCTGCTACGATAGCATCTTTGTGCGAGCGGTTGCGAAGCTTAGTTATTATGACTTTAGGGCGACCAGGTTTAGCCTTCATCGGCTGTACGCGGTGCGCAAACTCAATGTCTTCGGGCTTGAGCGCAACTCCCGCGTGCGCTGCTATTTTGATAGTTATGTCACGGGGCGACTCATTTTTCAGCTCAGGGACGCCGGATATCTCTAGGTTGCTCATACGTAGCCACTGTTGATGTGAGCCGAACTGGTACTCAAGTTCCGTGACTCGTCTCTCAGAAGCCAATAAGTTGTTCTCGAGCACTGCAATTTTGTCGCATTGTTTTTCAACTTCTACAAGCCTAGTCTCGAGCTGGGCAGTCAAAGATGTAACTTGCTTTTTAATTTCAGACTCAATAATTAGCCTGATCTCCTTCTTCAGTGCTTCGTTACCCTTATGAATTAGGGCTTCGAGACGACTCTCTAGGGAGGTGATGTCAAAAGCGCTGTTGCCCGAGGACTCAGGTTTATCTCCGGCTGTAACGTTAGGTTGAGGTGTGTTAGGCGACGAGGGTGAACTCACTTCGTGCGTCGCGAGTTTAGCAGTGGCAGCGACAACAGCTGCGGCGGCGGCGGAGGCGGCGGCGGATGTTTGTAGTGCTGGCGCGGGAACCCTAGGGCCATCCTGGTTCACATGACTAGTAGACGAAGCGCGCAGTGGAGTCTGAGACCGCTGCTCTGATTTGCAACTGTCGCATTTATCCACATTACGGTTATCTCCAGGAAGTTTTTTGTAGTCCTTTACCGATACATTCAGGCACAGATGATGATAACTGCGAGTACAGGATAAGCAACTCATAAGTTCAGTGATACCGACGAATTTTCCGCAGGCTTCACATTTAGGGGTTTTGGGCGGCATCTTGTTTGTTATACCACGTACCAGCTAAGTAATAAATTAAACTAAAATCTTATTCTACAAGTTAAGTTAAAATTATAATGTTGAAAACAACAAAAAAAATTATATAAAATGTTATTTCCCTAACACGGCGAACCGGGGATAGAACTATGTATGATAATTGTGCGAGTCCAACGCCAGTAGAACCGCGCCACGAAGCTCTTCAATACGCTTGCGAAATTCAAGATCTTGTTTGAATGAAGTGCAGGAACAGTGAAGGAGCCAGGCCAGACGGACGGGTGAAAATTGGCTGGCAGGACCGCTTACGTAACTCGCGGAGACGGTATCTCAGTGGACGGTGATGACTCGGAGACAGCTGTCTCTTTTCCTCGAGAGTCGCGGGGGGCCGCTGATGCCTCGCAGCGCGGATGAGTGTACACTGGTCCCGCGGAGAATTAGGCCGTATGCAAATCGGAGGACGGGTTAAGATTGTAATGACTAATGAGGTTGACTTATTATAACTTTACGGGAGCAACCGATAACACGTCTTGTTAGTTTAAGATTCTCGGACGAAATTGTTTTACCGACGGTAGACGCTTTCCTTTTTCTAAGTTAATCTTTTAACTGAGCTACGCTACAGTTCGAATACAATTTTATCGTTTAATCTGATATTGAATACTTTAGCAAACAACAACAAATAGACAATATGACAGTTATTTGCACTACACAATAGTGCTGCCATCTACGATGAGCTTTCAGTTTATAACCTCATTAAATATTTGGTTTGCCTATCAGACAGAGAGAACAGTTAGTTCGCTAATATGTCGCTTATGCTACCATATATTTTTTCCACGGTACACGATATTGAATAACCTCATTTTCAGCAACAAATGACAAGCCTTTTCTGCAGAAAGTTGCTTTCGGATGTCGCTTCCATTCGTAATTATTCTGCGATGACTACATTGATGATATTGACGTTTCAATCAAGAGCTTGCGGCACAGGAATAGCGTGATCGACGATCTAACCTCACCTTTATTACAAGGTGGTAAAGCTGACAGTAAATGAGGTGCAGTGTGCATAATCGATTCGGTTGCGTAGACAATTTTCAGATGTGGTGTCTTTTAAAATGACTTTCCTGACTTTTATCGACTGATCATCTGGCAAAATAAAACCGGACGTTGACTGATGCCTGAATTATAAGCTCACATTCCTGAGTTTGCATACGTACATACATATACGCTCATAATAACTTTTTCCCGGATCTCTCGCTTCCTCAAATGTCTCTTCATACAAGCTCACCTGTTACGGTTGCCCCTTTGTAGGGCTTCTCGGTCAACCAAACGACGACGACCATTTATGCTGTAAAATCGTTAGACTTACCGTTGAATCATGAAATCAGCACAAAGCAAACCAAGCAAGCACATTTAAAGGAAAAAAACTGAAGCCGCGAATTTGCAGTCGATTTACAAAAGGGGTGTGGTGTATAGATTTGGTCGGACGGAACCCTCAGTGCGCGAGTCCAACTCGCACTTGAGCGTTCATTTGAGTTTGATAAGCTTATAGCTGATTCACTATCTCGAGTCACTATATCTTCTCTCTATCCATTGCGCTGTCGTATAACTTTATTCTTCTATAGATACTTATTTTACTGTAATATTTTACAATCCCCATTACTTGACCAATTCTGAAGTTTTTTAAAAACCCATTTAGGTCATCATCGAAATAGTACACACCATAATTACATTATTTTAAGGTCCATACTCAACTCACGTCTTATTATGAAGTAGACTTTAACCTCAGTGGAACTAAAAATGCATAAATCAACAGAATTTTAAGTGTTTCGAAGTTTTTATCTGCATATAATATTGAGTTGTTGAGATTTTACACCTTTTTGAGTTACGATACGAGCAAATTCTGAAAGCATATTATGGTGCATATTTCTTACGTCTTTATTTATTGAATGTCTATGGAGCACTCGTAAGCTGGGAACAAATAAATGTATGTAATGTGTGAATTTAAGCTGTGCTGTCTAGTGTCTATTGACATGGAATACTTTGCCTTTTACCCAAAGATTTTACCCTCAAGCCCATCATCAAACTACTGATAAAGAAAAAGATAATTATTTTATTTATCGTAATGTTAGTTACAGGGTTATTAAATAAATGTTATTCTTGCCTTCTTCTCTACCTTAAAAGCGTACAAATATTAATTTAAATTAAATTACATTAAATACCACTGTACTCCGTGGTCTAGTGGGTTTCACCTTGCTTCTCACGCAAGAGATGCAGGTTCGAATCCCGGTGCTGACCATGTACCAATGAGATGATTAATTTGTCTTAAGTACATTATCGGACACTCCGTGTTTCGGATGGCACGTTAAGCTGTAGGTCCCGGCTACTATCACTACTTCGTAGTATGTAGTAGTCGTAAAAACCCCTCCACCAACCCGCACTGAGCCAGCGTGGTGGAGTATGGCTGAATCTTACTCGGATCCGAGTAAAGGCCTGTGCCCCTCGGTGGGGACATTAATGGGCTACATTTACTTTTATTTACTTTTAAATACCACTGATCCAACGGTCGGATGACATCGCCAAAACTGCCTGGCAACAGTGGATTAGGAACAAATGGAGTAATAAAGAGGACGCCTTTTCTCAACAATGAATGCTGGAGGCTGCATAGATAGATATAAATTAAATTTAAAATACATGTCCATTCGATTAATCAATACTGCAAAAACTTAACCCCTTCAGTCTCAGAAGCACGCCGCGCCGCTCGAACGACCGAACAATGGCGAACTATTGTTATATAAGATATGTCGGCGAACCAGTTAAGAGTTATAATAAACATACACTACCTAATCATTAAACAATCTTTCAGTCACCGTCTGAGGTCACCGTTGAGGAAATCCTGTACACTATAGTAGGCTTTGTTCAGCAAATGTTCTTTCAGCTTTGATTTAAATAAATTGAAGGATTCTATTACTTATCTCTTTCCTTTATCCTCTGCTCTATATCATCAATCTTCAGGTACCTAGGAACATTTAAGGCTGAGAAATAGCCATAGTTAGTCAACTTCCTTGGCCTCGAGTATCATGTTGAGCTCGAATAGCAATAGCATATCTTACTGCTTAGGGTAAAAATACTGAAGTCATCCTCCAACGGAATAATCGTTGCCCGTAGGGGGAGTATAGTATAGAGATGACACATCGTCAGAAAAAAAAAACGAAAAGAAAGAAAGAAAAAAAAGAAACAATATGTCGAAGGCGCGAGAATCGACCCGCTGTCCCTTACCCCCCCCCCCTGCTTATTTTGACAGAAGAGTGGCAGAAAAATCTCCGTCAACGCTTTTGATTTTGAACCTTATGCTTGAAACCTTATTGAGAACCAACTTCTATCTCCATCTCAAAGGTGTACGCACGGTGTACGCATGCACTCCGTCTATTCCTTTCTGTCTACGGCGTTGCCAAATACGCCATTTGCGCTATTTGGGAGCAATCGATACACTAGTGCTATTCGAGTTCTATACGAGACTGTTCTATGAAACATCAAATACCAATTAAGTTATCAAAATTAAATAACACCTGTGAATATTTCCAATACCACTTCTATTATTCAACTCTATCTATCGCTATCTCCATTAAATTGCTGAGCGGCAATAAAAAAGATTTATTGGCAACCAACAACCGAAACGAATCTGAGTATGTGCAACGAACTAGCTTTCATAACAGGGCACGAAATTAATATTTATAGAAATACCCTACAACACGCGAGTAAACAAATAACGGAGTTAACACATTAAAGGTCGAATGAAACTATAAATTATACTATTGTAGAGACGATTCTGTGTCGGCATGGAAGGCGACTTGAGGGCGATTCCTGTGAGGTCAATAATAATTGTTAGAACTCATTGAGTAGTTCAGCAGTTCGCGCTCGTCTCCTAGCAACCACGGAAAAGGAGTCAGGTCACGTGCTGCACGCTGTCCCCTCGACACCTCGGCACATCGGCACCCTGTTCGACCGAGCGACGCTCACACTCGCCATCTGCTTGTGACTCGGCGTAATGAAGAACGAACCCCATCGCTGCCGCCGTGCGGTGCTAGGGTAGACCAATACGGTCACCACCGCCTCTCATGCGCAGCGCCGGCCGTAGGTCCCGCTATGCCAGCCTGAATGACGACATTCGCCAGGCCCTTGCCAGTTGTGGCGTGCCAGCTATCCTCGAACCCAATGGTCTGGCGCGCGACGATGGCAAGAGGCCGGATGGGATCACGCTCATTCCCTGGCAGAACGAGAGGTCGCTGGTTTGGGACGCGACCTGCGTTGACACGCTGGCTCCGTGCCACCACAGATACTATAATATTGTGCCACTTACCAGCGACCTCTGCCAAGGCCGGCGCTGCGGCGGCGATCATCTTTTGTGCCGTTCGGCTTCGAGACCCTCGGGCCGTGGGGCCCTGACGCCCGACGAGCCTTCAAGGACATCTCCAAGTGGCTCGTCGAAGCGCCAGGGGACCGCAGAGCTGGCACCTACCTCGCTCAATGCATCAACATTGCGATACAGCGAGGTAACGGTGCCAGCATTCTGGGCACCCTCCCACCCGGCAGCGATCTGGGCGAAATTTTAGTTTACTTTAAGTCTTAGTTGTTAGTTTCAGGTTTAATGATATTTTCATTGTTATATATAAATAATTTCGATTTAATTTCGATCTCATGAATTGTTCGGTTCGTGTTTCGGTTTACAGATTTGAACAATTGGTCACACTAAAATAAGAATATCTACCTATAGATATATATGCCTAATAAAAAAATAACATTATGGACCTCCAGCTAGTACCTAGCTAGTGATGTATCCAAACAGTAAACACCAACATTAATATACTAGTGTTTTCTTTTTTAAAGAAATTCGTGAAATAATCAAACATTAAATCGAATGACCAGCCCAGAAGGGCCCGGTCCGATTAATATATCACTTTCAATATAAGAATGAGCTCTATTATCCGACACAATCGGTCGACAGACTTCGAGCCGATTCGGAATGAGGAATCTTTTTTTTACCTTACAATATCGTCTGTTCCTGTTCCTTTTGGTTTGGATTTTGTCTCAGGATTTTGTACTTTCTTAGATTTATTTTCCGTTTACTATTGACTAATTTCATTAAAATAAGTTATTATGTAGATACGTGTACCTACTTATTTTCAAATAAATATCAATCTCTAGGCAAACATAACAATAAGTATTTTCTTATATGGGTGGCAGAAGAGTCCATGCTCCATTAATAGCTAAACTCTATAAAATAATGAATACTCTTCCAAACTGCAGCTGAATTTCAGTAGCTATACCTACCTATATCTCTCTATCGTATAATACATGAGAGTTATATGTTATTCGATTTATGACAATAACAAATACGTCATACTTTATCAAAATTAAATTAAGTCACAGCAAATACCCGGATAACCGGCGGGCAAGTAGCAAGATGCAATGCAGGCGGACCCATAAATCGAGCCTAGTTAAATTCAATCTGACATGTGGCCGTATTCCGAGTCCGACCTCTAGCTGGCTCGACCGGTTGGCCAGCTCAAATTCAATCGGATTTTAGTATTTTTAGGATGTATGAAGCTTTTGAAGCTCCCAGTAAATGCAAAGAGAAAGCGTGGCCGACCCATGGAGTGATGAGTTGGGTCTATGGGATAAAGAATGGAAGGAGGCCGCTCAGGATCGAATGGAGTGTAAGAGGGGGAGAGAGGCCTTTGCCCAGCAGTGGGATATTACAGGCTCATAATAATAATAATAAATAATAATAATATGAAGTATATATAGGATAGATATTAAGCTATTGAATAGTATAAGCAATATTGTGCCTCTGCTACCTTGTAAGTATGGAAAAAGGAGTTGCTTTGATGATGTTTTGTGAAGCTGAATTAGAGTTGTCTGAGACGATACGATTCCACAGCATAAGTATACTTTATCTTATGTCTGTAAACATAGCGTCACGCTTTTTTCCAGACGAGGTAGCAGAGGCACGGTTGTGACCTACGTTTAGCCTTATTTTGAGAAATGAACAAAATGTCCGAAAATGCATGAAGTTTTGTGTAAGGTCTTGGAAATTAAGAGCCGAAAAAAAATCGATTGAGCAGTTTATTTTTGTGTAGTTGAAAGTTATCGATATGACCCGAAATTAGCCTAATAAATCTGGGTACCTAGATATAATAAATAATACTTAGTCATAATAATAGTTCCAATGAGTTGTTCCAACATGGACATGGAACTGACGTGAATGCGTGTCGTGTATAAGAGTATAGTATTTATAAATTATTAAATTTTTCATTAAATGCCCGATTTACTCAAGTTCCTATTAAGTAATGGTCGTTGCTAACATTATAATAATCAGAAATCAATAATATTAAAACTAATCTACATATTTCAACCAATTCCGATTAGATTGAGACATTAAAAGAACCCATTTGCATGTGAATCGTATAAAATCAACATAAAATCATTCGCATGATTCTTACACAAAATGCGTTCTTAAAAGCTTTGTAATAAAGGCTAATCGTGGAGCGTTACAATCTCATTAGCGGTTGTTCATTTAAATTCATAATGAGCTCCAATATCAATTACTGACATGATACGGAACATTATCGGTAGCCGAGGTTTTTGGTATCGAAAATCAGGATATTACCGTGACCTTTGAGTAGGTATTGCGATTGTGACTGTGGCCATTTTAGGATTGTGTCTAATACTTAATTGGCACTTGGGTATTATAAACCTTAAAGTGTCTAACCACACTATGCCGAAGATACGCGACTGAAGTTCCGCGGATGATTTTACGTTCCGAAGTATTCGGCTGATATGACACACCATAAGTGACGAATTTACCTGTTACCTTACTTAGTTGCCCGGTTGCCCCTGACCTGAACTTACGCCCCCGACCGAAGTTACGCTGTATATACGCTATAACGCCACGTAATTTCAGCATTATGTGTCGTCAGTAATTCAAATAGCATTAGGTACTAAGTAAGTTTGGCACTTATGGTGTGTCATATCAGCCGAATACGTAGGGACGTTAAATCAGCCGCGGGACTTCGGTCGCGTAATTTCGGCATAGTGTGTTTAGACACTAAACGTCAATTCCAAAGAGCCGGAATTGATGTGGCCGAATCAGAAACCCTTAACGTTATAACGTTACCGTTTCATTGATCTGAGCAAAAACCGGAGAAGATAACACACAGCTGACACTTTGACAACAATACGTTTGTTACTAACGCGCGGTAAAGACGAGTCTGAATGCCGAGTAACGGCCACAATAAAATGCCATTAAGCATATTAATCGCCAAAACTACTAATACTAATTTCGTATTTATGTCAATTTCATCAACAATATGGTTTTGGCATCTAATTATGAAACAAAAAACATGTTACAACTTACAACGCAGTTATTTGTGAAGTTAATAGAGTGTTAGGAATTTAATCGAACGGGTCCAACCAATTAAAAGTCCACTGATTTAATTGAAAATTTAAACGGCAACATTCAATTTAGATAATTATGTTAATCTATTCGTTAAGATGCTACCCTTTTTTCATTAAGTGAGATTTTTTTATTTTATATTCCAAGTCTCTTGGTCTAGTACGTATTTGAATCTCACACCTACCTATCTGAATGATCTTGATCATGGTAACACTGTTATCTTCTTGCAATGTAAACGTTTCTATGAAATTACAAAAATAATGTTATAGTGATGATGATAGAAGCTACGACGACCTCTGTGGCGCAGCGCTTGCGCATCTGGCTACCATGCGAGAGGTCGAATCCCGGCTGGGGACAAAAAAAACCCCAGGTTTGGATGTTTACATGTTTGTGATGTCGCTATTTCTGGTTCCCACGACACAGGGTAACCTAGTGTGTGTTTACTCCTTATCTTCTCAACTGTGTAGCCATCCTTATTTGATGGTTTCCATTTCATAGGTTTTGATTTTTATTAAAAAGTAATAAGGTTACAAATCGCGGGCCAAATTTACAACTACCCACAGCTGACTAGTTATGCTATAGATTTAATTAGGTAGTTTAGATGAACCAGAATTGTAAGATCCGTTGTCGGGATGCCTAGCCTTAAAAAGACTACCAACAAAACAGTCTCCAAAAAATCGGTTAAGTGCGGGTCGGTATCGCACACGAAGGGTACCGTACCATCGTACAAATCAAAAGCACTCAAAACAATAAAAAAAATAAACAAAAAGAAAATTTAAAAAGTTTATGCCTTCACGAGATTTGAACCGACGACCTCCGGATTGGTCTACATCATACCGCACCGGCTAACCACAACCATGTGGGTTGACGCGAAATATGCTATCATATTTAAATGTGTAGTATATGTGTCTATGACATGGTTGCTATGACAATAAATAAACAGTTTCAGTCAAGATCTCCATTTTGAAATGCGTAAGTGTATCTAAACACGTCTCTTGTATCGGGGCCCACTTTAATTTGCAATATCTCTCGTATTTCAGTATTTGTGGTTGGTGCGGCAACAGATATACACATTCTGTGAAAATTTCAGCTTTCTAGCTATTACGGTTCGTGCAGACGGACCCGGTGACAGACAGGACGGACGGACGGACGGACAGACGGACAGCGAAGTCTCAGTAATAGGGTCCCGTTTGGCACCCTTCGGGTACGGTACCCTAAAAAACTAGCTTATGCTAATTAAACACGCAAACTAGCGATAAAACAAAATATATCACAAAAACTATCAATCTGTAATCGGAAAGCGTATTTCCAGGTGAAATGAACCCAATAACGAGTTTGGTACTAACACTTACCTTATCTTAATAGCTAGATATGAGCCGACACGGAATATCAATTTTATTCGATGTTTGCCAATAATGAGTTTAATAAATGGATGGTCTGTGTCATCAGATTGGGGCTTTTGGCGTAAATTGTTTGCTTTCACTCATGATAAGGATTGCCGATAGAAAAAGCACTTTGTCGCATGCTTTGAGGATTTCCGTATAAAAACCTATTGAATCCAAGTAGTGTATCATACCTATTACATACTGTATGTTAAATAGGTATATTGCTTATTTGCTACGTAAATTACTTATATGTACTTTTTCATCAAAATTGAACTTTAGATAAATCTAAAGGTTAACTTACTTACTTAATTGTCAAATCTGCACAAAATTCGGAGGTGTACAGACTCAGACGTTTGTTCGTATTACTTATTGTAGGCTTAATTCTAGCTAAATCCTTGACAGTCAAAAACTGGATTATGAAAAAAACACATTGTAATTGATTAACAAATCACCGCTTACAGAAAAACGTTCACTAAACCGTTGACGATAAGTCGCTCCGCGCCGCCCGCCGCCGGTCGGTAGCGAGACCTCGTTGTTACCTCAAAGTCGACCAAATTAATAGGTGTACCCTTGTCAGAGCCGCGGCCAAACCATAATCGTGAACTCGAAAATGAAATCATTTTCTCACTAATCCTAAAAATATCGACCATAAATAATCGCTCTTATTGCTGTTTGTCCAAATCGTAGTGATGTGGGTCGGTAACAAATATAACGTTAAATGCATAAATGCTGGTTGCATTCCATCTGACTGATTTTCTATAATATAGAAAATCCACGTTTATTCTGCAATCATATTATAGAATCTATATTTACTAGTGGCTCTGTGAGCTGTAGACCTCGCGAGCTTGTTGGTGGAAACGGTAGGTACCTACCAAAATTGTTTATTTGGGACATCAACAGCAGAGGAGCATATTAAAATTATAAAACACATTAATTACAAAAAAAATCAATACTTTATACCTGGTTACGTACATGGACTCATAGAGTATGAAAGTAACAAAGAATGCAATAGAATCGAAGTGAAAAGCAGAGTGTATAACTGACCAAAATGTGACTTATGAAAGTACCTAGTTACGTACATGGAGTTGGAGTATGAAAGTAGCCGCACCAATAACTTTGTAAACTACATTTTGCGATTTGAAATACAATCTATTGACTTTTCACTAAAATAATATGGTCTGTGTCACTCTCACGATCTCCATAAATCTAACGACACCTCATTTGTTAAAATCTGTCAAGCCAATTGGGCTATCTCGGTTTTTTTTTTACATTTTCAAACCCCATAACTCCGCCATTTTGAAAAAATCTAAAAACTGGCTCGAGTAAAAAATTATATTTATTTTTCCAACCTGCTCACAAAAATTCACGAGAATCGGTTCATAAATGCGACCTGTAGAGGAGAACAACCGGACAGACATACGAAAGCATTTTTGCCCAAACCTGAAACGGAGACGCTTCGCTCGCTCGGTCAATTATTATTATTATGAGCCTGTAATATCCCACTGCTGGGCAAAGGCCTCTCTCCCCCTCTTCTACTCCATTCGATCCTGAGCGGTCTCCTTCCACTCTTTATCCCACATAGACCTAACTCATCACTCCATCTCTTCCTGGGTCGGCTACGCTCTCTTTGCATTTACTGGGAGCCAGTCTGTGGTTCTCTTAGCCCAACGATTTGGCAGCATTCGAGCAACGTGACCGGCCCAGTCCCATTTTAATTGGGCAGCCTTCTGAGCTACATCTATAATCTTTGTCCGGGAGCGCAGCTCGGAATTCCGGATCCGGTCTAAAAGCCGAACACCGAGAATGCTGCGCTCCATGTTTCTCTGACAAACCCCGAGTCTGAACCTTTGCGCGTCAGTCAAAGACCAAGTCTGGGCTCCGTAGGTAAGGATGGGGAGAATGCACATGTCCATGCTCTTCCAGGTGTTTTCGACGCGTCTATCGACTTAAGAATCTATATACGCAGAGATAATAAACTTGGATCTTGAAATTAAGTAAAACGTTGAACGTTAAAAGTTTCAGGAAGTTATTAAGTTTTTGCTTTATTTAACTAAGTAATTGTAATTATGCTAATGGTAAAAGTAGGTAACGCATAGTTTATATGAATATGTATGGTAATAACTGTCAATTGTCTGTAAATATTTTCAATATGTCTAGTGATGCCGTGAAATTACTTAGTTTAATCTAATTACAGCCGATTTTTCAATCATCAGATAACGCAGAACCTTTTAGTAGAATTTGATCATAACAACTATAGGTACATAATACTTGGCCATTTTAATAAGAACAACTCCATTCCAACTACTTTATCTCATTACATCTCTATCCACTTAAGTAAGATTATAATAAATCTGGCTTTATAGTGTAATATGATCTGATTAAATATTATTTTTATCGTTCTACCTATCCCACAGATAAGAGCTTAAACTGTTTAAAGTTCCAATAAGTTTCATTTCTCATGAATGTTTCGAGTTTTTCGTTCGATGATCCGACGATAAAAATCCAAGAAATGTATGTTAATAGTGGAAAGTGAATATTAAGTCATCAAAATAATGAAAATTGGATTGCCCATGTAAGTATTGAATCTATGCAACCTAATATATACTTTCTTACACAATATTTTTTTGTATATATAGAGATTAAAGTATAAAATGAAAGACCCTATCTATAGATTTATTATATTTACGCATGAATATAGAAATTTATTACTCTAACAGAAAAACCCAGCACACTAAAATTCCAGACTACAAAGGAACAACCAATTCATGTTTTATAAACAACACAATGTTGGGCCAAACACGCCCTATTCTATTCCACGGGCGGTTAATTGAGCAATATAATTTGACACCTCACGAAGTGAATAGCCAATTATAAATATATGGGCCCTTGATTAATTGTGATATCAGCATTTAATTTTCGTGTTAACATGGGCCTGCGATGCCGCCTCGCACCATGTTCGATCCGTGGCCCATTGTGCGCCGCACCTTTGTAGCGAGTGACGTTTCAATTTTGAATAAATTAAATTTCGAACGGTTCGTTTTTTTTCCCACTTTTTTTGGTAGAAAGTGTGGCCAGTATTATTTATCGCCAGACTACAGGTTATAGTGCTCTACATGGATATTTTGGCACTTAGATGACATTGACAGGGGGGCTCTACTGTCAGTGCTAACCATACTGTGAACTGCCAACAAAGTGACACACTTCCAAGATGGTTGCGTTAGTTCCGATTTTGGGTCACGCGCCAAACCATCCATGTAGCACTATACCTCTAACGTTAACCTTTTAGAGACAATTTTACGGGGTTCTTTGTCGCTAATAGAAAGTTTATTATTATAGCTATAAAGAAATCTAATTAGATTTAAGAAAACAATAACTAAAATCCACTTGAAACTAAAAATTTCTTTAAAAACTAGGGTCATAATTTCATAATTTCATAATTTCTTTATTGCACACAATTAATTGCAATGACAAAAAGTAAATAAAAACAGTGTACAAAGGCGAGCTTATCTCTAAAAAGAGATCTCTTCCAGCAAACCAAGTTCCGATGAGAGAGTTTGATATATCAGCAAGGGTAGACCTTTGTGTACAACAATATACCTACGAGTACCTACAAAGCTAGAATATACTTACATCCAAATACATCCTAAAATTAACTACCAAAATATTAAAGATATAATACTATTAATAAACTAATATAATATATAAAGAAATTTTACATACACATACATACACTAATAAATACATACAAACTACCTAGGGTCCCATCGGGTCCCAATTAATCAATGAAATTAACAATGTTGTTTGGAAAATTCGATTAGCAAAAGGTATAATTTAATTGGTTTTGATAAATGAATGACGTTGGCAGTTTTTCGCATTCAAGTTACTCGTATGTCTTATGCGTGGCTAACTCATACTGGTATACCTATGTATAGAGTCAGTAGCAAATGAAGCTTGACATTTAATTTTAGTTACTCGTATTTATGCGTGGCTAACTCATATTGGTATACCTATGTATAGAGTCAGTAGCAAATGAAGCTTGACATTTAATTTTAGTTACTCGTATTTATGCGTGGCTAACTCATATTGGTATACCTATGTATAGAGTCAGTAGCAAATGAAGCTTGACATTTAATTTTGAGTAACATCGTTAATACAAAACTATCAAATTACTTAGTCGTGTACTTACAAGGGAAATATACCTAAAGCATTTAACATTTAAGGATAAAGTATAAGTTGAGTGAGTACATATTAAATTGAAATCTACCAGAATGCCATATCTAGATCAGAAGTGATCAAGCTTTCAGTAATAAAATAAAGTTATAAAATTGCAGCCATAAACGTAATCGTTCCTGTATTACTTATTTCGTCATTTTGCTTCATTACAATTCACGAGTACAAGTCAACAGTAATCAAGAAATATGCACTAATCTATCCGCACGGGCTGTTTTTCATTAAAACCCCATTAATTTTAATCAAAATATGAAATCATCACAGTCGATTTTGCAAAAAAAATAAATTGGCATCCAGCAATGCCTATAAAGTCATCGACAGAACCTGTCGTTATGATTACGAACTTAAAATCGACGCGATGGAAATTGTGCACTTTTCATTATATTCAGTAGCTGCGCGCGCAAGCATGAAGCCGCTAATATACACGGCCCTCCCAATAAAAAAACACCAATTTGGTTGCATCAAAAACAATTTTCTTAATAATGTTTTCAAGAATGGCAGTGTAGCCTGAGGAGGCGTTTTGATATCTTCTTGTATAACTCTTGTATAATTCATATCTCTATGATATTTACAAATGCTTTAAGAGTGCCAGTTTTCTGATGTACGCCGACGATACTAAAATCTTTCTTGAAATCAGGGGACCGGCTGACTGTGCCAATCTTCAACATGATTTAAACTCACTCTCAGAATACTACATAAAAAATAGAATAAAAGTAAACACAAAAAAATGTCAGCTAGTATCGTTTACACGGAAAACCGGTCCCTTGAACTTCACATACACTATCCAAGACCAACCCATCGAACGTGTACACCTAGTCCGTGATCTTGGCGTATATCTAGATCACAAATTAAATTTGAACGAACATGTAGACATAATCACAGGCAAAGCCTACAGGAACCTGGGATTTGTGCTGCGCACTTGCAAACCGTTCAAAGATATCACATGTATCAAAAGAGTCTTTTATGCATATGTTCGCAGCATACTTGAATATGCCTCAAGTGTATGAAGCCCTCACTACATTACACAATCACAAAAAATTGAGAAAATCCAACTAAAATTCATTAAACATCTTAATTACAAGAGCAACAGATACATTGAGAATTACGAAGATAGCTGCGCGCATCACAGGATCCATGGGCTGGCGGCGCGACGCGCACTCGCCGACATGTCGCTGCTGTACGACGTGGCGCACGCTCGCGTTGACTGCCCCGCGCTGGTGCGCCAGCTGCCGCTGTGCGTGCCGCGCCGCCGCACCAGGCACACCTCTCGAGCACTATTTCACGAACCCACACATCGCACTAACTATGCTTATAACTCTGTCCTTACCAGAATAGCCAGAACGTATAATAAAAAATTCTCCGAAGTTGACGTATACCGCCACTCCAAAAATGTATTCAAAAGTTTAATTCTTAGGGATCTCAGTAACAACTGATATACCTACATTAAGTGAAACTAAATGATATGATGTAATATCAAACGAAATTCAATGATTTACTCATACAACACTCACATCTCTCTCATGCACACACACGCACACACCCTCAAATACACACACTAACCCACCCTCACAAGTAATAATTTAATTTTCATCAAAATTGTTTAATTGTTAAATAACTCAAAAATTAAGTAAAAATAAAAGTAAGTACTTAATTTATAAAAATAAATAAATAGGTAATTATAATCTATGTATAAATGTAATCGATGGAACCCTATAATTGGCTTTATCTCGTAAGTCTTTATAGTAACATTTTTTGTAAAGATAAATGCTGTTGGCTTCCTGAATAAATAAATAAATAAATAAAAAATAAATATTAAATTGAAATCTACCAGAATGCCATATCTAGATCAGAAGTGATCAAGCTTTCAGTAATAAAATAAAGTTATAAAATTGCAGCCATAAACGTAATCGTTCCTGTATTACTTATTTCGTCATTTTGCTTCATTACAATTCACGAGTACAAGTCAACAGTAATCAAGAAATATGCACTAATCTATCCGCACGGGCTGTTTTTCATTAAAACCCCATTAATTTTAATCAAAATATGAAATCATCACAGTCGATTTTGCAAAAAAAATAAATTGGCATCCAGCAATGCCTATAAAGTCATCGACAGAACCTGTCGTTATGATTACGAACTTAAAATCGACGCGATGGAAATTGTGCACTTTTCATTATATTCAGTAGCTGCGCGCGCAAGCATGAAGCCGCTAATATACACGGCCCTCCCAATAAAAAAACACCAATTTGATTGCATCAAAAACAATTTTCTTAATAATGTTTTCAAGAATGGCAGTGTAGCCTGAGGAGGCGTTTTGATATCTTCAACTTGAAGTGAAAATAAAATAAATGCAGTCATACAATGTGTCAGAAAACGATTCGGCCGTATCATTACAGACAGCGACTCTTTTAATAACATTCACAATTTCACATTCCTGATTATATTTTGGGCTTACTTCAAGAAAAGCAAATTGTCAGACAAGGAACATTTTACAGATTTTACTTATACTTACTTACATGCATAGGACGCTAAAATTACCTACTAAATATCTCAGTAATCAAGATGTAACCAATAGGCTGACTCCAAATGTGTCGTTTACCAAAGTTATTAAAAAAAGATTTGTCAAAAAAAACATAAGACAAACATGGCGGGTTGTCGCTATCACAGGATCTCAACTCAAACTCGGGACAAAGGCCAATAGAATCGCGCGCACCTTTTTCTTCCATAGTTATTTTTATCAGGCTCAATCTCGACTCTATTCCCCGGAGTGTGGATTGCACAAATGGGTTTTTAATCACTTGACGCCTGCGCGGTGGACGCTCAATCTAATTACCAGCACACATGCAAACTTTTTAAAAGTATATTAGGTGCAGCTATCAGCTATGCAAAGGGTTGTTCTTTTCAGCCAACAACTCCTAACTCTACATGGATAACAATCATTGGGAAGCATTAGTTTTGACTTTTCAATTAAAGTTTTGACAGTTGTACCTTCGGTTTAGGTACCCTAGTACTTATATTACACATAGATATGACAAAACACATAGCACCTAAGTTAAGTTTCACCTGTAAAACTATGTGAGAGAACAAAATAAACCTTTTTGTATTTTTGTAAAAAAAATATATCACTTTGGTGTACCCATTTATACAGAGGTTATAAATGGGTACACCATTTATAATTGCTCACGCCTTTGTACCAGAAGACGCCTTTTTCCCTAAGAATTAGAATAACATTCATAATCAGGGACAGTAAGAAATGGAATTAGACGGGCTGGGCTGTATACCAATACATGTATACCAGTGTATACCAATATAGTATGTGAGCCGGATCGGCGGATAAAACCGCCTTGGCTCCAGTGATAAAGAAAAGAACAACGCACCCAAATATAATTAACGGTTAAAATGTAATTCAATGTAAATTCAGCATCAAGTCTGTGACCTTCATCTACCTTGATAAAGTTAATAAATTTTGAACTTTAAAAAAAATAGAGCCTTACACAATTTAAGTACAGCCTAATTGAGACATTCATTTACCATACAGGAAGAGTCCGAGCGCACCTGCGCGCGAGCACAGATTGAGTCATTCCGCGCGCGAGATAATGCCAGTTTTTACCGCGTGAATTACTTAGCGCTACGCAGATGAACCGATTTCGCTAAATTACTTTATAAAAGTGTGACCCTTAATCGGGGCTGGAATTCATCAGTGGATGTTCAAACAGTTTTTATACAGACTATAAATGGACTACCTATTAGACAACTGCCAAAACTTACCTATGGGAAATGGCGTGACGTTTTATTATGTTTGTGTTAAACATATGATGTTGATATTATGTTGATTATAATGGCAATATACTTACATTAGAGAGGGGTACGTTACAGTGGGGGTTAAAAATATATCAGCTACCTAAACATTTTCCCATCTAAGTCGAAGAGTTGACTGACGACGGTCGAATACACATCATTACACAAGCAGACTCAAATAAAGTGCCGCTTAAATATTTCTCACTGTAAACGTCTTGTATGTACTTTCAGTTACATCCTGCGCCACCGATACAAAAAGACTTGACGCCATTTGACTCATTCAATTGCAACTCCAGTAAATCACCACAAAATAAATGATAATTTCATTCATTCCACTCCACTTTGTCGAGTCGCATCAATGAGTGGTTCGGTTCCCATATTAATTTGAACACGATTGTGACATCACTGACATGGCTTTAATGTTCCTCAATTTGTCTGCCCTCTCTCGTGGCCTCACAATACTCTGATGAGTGTGACAATATTAAGATGTGGCTTTCTTTACTGTTATTGTAGGACTGGCTATGTATTATTGAATATCGGGCTAAACGTTAAACATAATGTAGCTCTGGTTTATAAATTTGTATATTTTTAAAAGTGAAGTAGCTGTAGTAGCTAGTAAGGTCTATGTAGTCATATTTACATTTATTGTTATTGTAAGAGTCTTACACCTTTTCTCATCGTAACAATGATTGTAGAATCTATCTGATATTGGACTGCTCTTGTCAAAAGCTCTTCTGCTGTGGTTATAAGTTCTGTTTTCATTTTTAACCGACTTCAAAAAAGGAGGGGGTTATTAATAGTTCAATGGGGGTTATCAAAAGGTTGTATTTTATTTATTTTTATGTTTGTTACATCGAAACTGGTATTATTTATAAACTGATTTCCAAAATTCTTTCTTTGTTTGAAAGGGAAGCCCAATAGCTTGGTCCCATTTTTTGAAAATCAGGAATCGGCTGAGTAGTTATGTTTCTACATGAAACAAACTGTGAAGTTTAATTTGTTTTTACCTGGATGACATTATACATTCATGACTTTGTTTTGTGGTGTTTATAGTCATTGTCACGATATAAATTCTAGCTGTTAGGATCGTATATTCGTTTAATATTGTGTAATATGTGTGGATTTCACTGTCAGGACACAGATTTCGTAGGCTCGCTTTCATGTATATAGACGACCATTTCCATACCGAGAGAGAGGGAAGCAATAGGTCTTGAGAAGGTTTTTTAATTAACTTGGTGATTATGTTTACTGCCAATTGCCATTATATTTTCTAAAACAGAATATAAAACCACTTGTAGGTTAATGTTACGTTGTTGCTAACTGTAGGTACTAAACAAGATAATAAATCACAATAGATAGAGACGTACACCTTACAAGTACATAATGCGATACGAAGTGAAAATCCAATTAGATAGTGCTCATTAATCAACCAACACAAATGATAGCAAACAATGACTCGACATATACAGGCAATTATGGCAGCATTTGTATTCATAATCATCATCATATCCTGTCACCCCTCAGTATAGGCTTAGGGGGTTTTCAGCATTGATTTCCATTTGGTCATCTTGAGCTATCTGGCTCCTTAGCAGTTGCGCACGACCGAAGGAAATACTTTTGAACATACAGCCCTTCACATCCTTGGTAATGCTTACGAGTAACAATCAGCAGTAACATTTTCAGTTAAATAGAGTGAAATCTACAAAATACGTGATATTGGCGATATTAACCTAAATTGTTGGACCTCCATTCATTCATTCATTCATTCATTCATTCATTCATTCATATTTTTCAGGGTTCGCAGATATATATCAGCGTGATATATATCGGATATATATCATGATATATATCAATGGATTTTTATGTGGATATATATCAATTGATATTTATTCTAACATTTTTGTACATTTGTATTGTTTAATGGAAACACAAGCTGAATCGCCCCCTTCAAACGCAGAATCGCCCTCATCGAACCTCTGTATTCGTGAATCGTGCTAAATTTTGATGGTTTTCTTTCTCACTAGATGGCTCTGCTAGTATCCTAACTCGCGCTATCGTTGTGTATTTCCGTTTTGATGTAGTTCGAATAGAAAGTGTCGGTGGTTATATCTTTCACTGAAGCAAGTTTTGGTAAGTTTGTGTTATATTATATTACTCTATTACTGTTCTATTATTGTGTTATTTTTTGTGTAGTGTGGGGAAAGGGAATTGGTTGGGTGCCATTACCCCTCTCCGGGTGGGCTACGGGCTAGTCTTGGTTCACAAGGCCTAGACGTAGACGCTTCCTCTACGTAAGGGGAAGAGGTACTTGGCTCGTCTTTTTTGCGGGTTATGTGGAGGGCAGGGCAGCAATTCTGTACGCGAATCGCTTGGCAATAGCTACAGCGAGGGCGCAAAATCTCGGTTTTGTCTTGTCGACATCGCCGAGAAGCTATATACGGCTTCAAACAAAAATCATTATTCGCATTACTTTTTTTATAAATAAACATTAAATAAAACAAATGCATATTTTATTATTTAACCTTAAAATTGTGACAGAATAAACTACAAAAGTACTCAATCTAGAATGGAAATACCTCCCTTTTTTCATCGTTGATATATATCCGATATATATCGGATATATATCAAAAATCGGATTTTTTTATTTTTATTATAAAAATCGGATTTTTACGAACCCTGATATTTTTATAGGTTCTGAGGTGGTGTGCTTGGTGGTGGTCTTTCGATTACTTTTGACGAGATCTTGAAGAAGATTTTTCACTCCCATCATCATTCTTCATCTTTCTATTAAAACATTCTGGCACAATACAAACACAATCAGTGAAAAGGATATAACCCATTATAAAATACCAACAATTTATCATTGCTCCTTCACAACAATACTTATTCCTATTCACAAAGACGACGACAACAAGCCTGGGACAAGACAGGCAAGAGAGGCGTAACTTCCTTGTCCCATGTCCACCCAGGTAGGTTTGTAGATTGTAAATCCACACTAAAACTGTCTGGCCGAGCTTGCTGGTTAACTATGTTTTAATTATAGTGCTCCAGGAAACAACTCTATGTCGTAATTACAGGGTGGACGCCGCCATGGGAGCCTCCTTCCAACACGGTCGAGTTGACTCGACTGACCACTTGATTACTTCTTCCTGATCAGAAGCTGATGGAACTTAGCCATTTTAGTTAACGGAACCGGAAATACAATGTAATGTATCTGCAGGTCATTATAAAGCCATGATATTCTAAGATATTGTGGGTCTACATCTACACTATAAAATATTCAGGTCTTGCTTTTTAGATTGTAGAATCTAAAAGAATTGAGACACGCACACTACCAATGGGCTACGTACTTGACAAGGGTACTCTACACTAGCGGAAACAGACATAATAGACGTCGTCGTCGACCTCTCACACGTCGAAGTCATAGATGGATGGAAGCACTCACACAAACGCATTTCTCAGGTTTTGCCGAAGGAATTGTTCGGATCATGTGGTTTACAAGGTTCACCGATGAGACTCAGTGGTCGATGTAAGTTCTGTTACCTCGGTAGGTATGGTTCAGTCCCACCCTATACCCCTATGGCCAGGCTTATAGTGGGTCCGCAGGGATAAGATTATATTAAGATAAGATAAGACACAAAACAGAAACACAGTTATAGCAGAAGGGATGGAGCCTAGCTGTTGCCCGCGGCTTCGCCCACGTCTAGTCAAGTTATAGTGCTGCTGTCTTGTGGTCCAAATGATGCTGCAGGGTGTAACGGATGAGAGATGTATTTTAGTTGTCTATAAGATTAACAAAGCTACAGGACTACAGTCTATTCGTGATAAGAATGCAGTTAAATTAAAATTTTAATCTGTTAACACACACTCCCAGGACAGGACACAACCGTCGCGTTCGAAAGTTTGCCTTCAACTGGTCACTGTGAACTTGGCTTGATATTGGAAACGATTTGATTGGTTACGGGGCGAGGCTGGCCGCCGGACAGTGATGACTCCACTGCATTCTTATCACGAATAGACTACAATCAATAGTACAACCGCCTCGCCAATGTAAAGCCGCATCCACACGGGGCGGATTGACGCCTCCACCGTGTACCATTGACTCTTATATCCAACCCGTAATAGTAATTACACACGGAATTAGCCCCCGGGTCGTGTGGAGGTGCCTTAATTACGATTTAAACAGCCAGAATTGTAACCTTCCTCAAGCGTAAGTAACGATAATTGTAACGTTACGTTTTAATGAATTTGTGTTTAGCAAAACTTCTGTATTTTGTTTGATGTCTCTTGCATGTAAGTATTATCTATTGTGTGTGGCACTATTTTTTCCAAGACATTTTTTGTTTTGTTGAATCAATTAGACTGACAGTACAGTATAAAGAGAACAAGAATAGATCGGCAAGGGCCTCTTACACGTTAACATTTCGGTAATGGTGATGGTGCTGTGTAGCTCTCTATGTGTGTGTGTGAGTTTCTATCACATTACTAGGCATAAAGATGGAATTGAAAAATCCTAGTCGACCTTTAAGAAATCGCTCTAATACTTACCATGCCAAATAACTATAGAAAGATGGAAGAATAACTGATTTAGAAGATGTCAGAGGGATTCCTTTCGAATGTGCTCTGACGGTATGATTTGACTCTAGACAAGTCTATAAAGACTATAATTTATCGATGGTCGCAAATCGAAAAGACAGGTTTTATGGGTTTAAATCACAGATATAGCTCGGTATTCGATTATCTATCTATCGACATTTCCTGGCGTCATTTCCTGTAGGGACACCATAATAATAACGATCTCCTCCTCTGTAGAAATACTTAATATCACCTCAGAAACCAGTAAAAACTGAAACTAAATAGAATACAATCCTATACATATCTGTAGCTATTGCAGGATTTGTAAATTGATTAGAAACATTATTATAAGGAATCGCGTAGGGCTTTGGCGGCAAATTGCCCGTTTTAGTAGGTACGTCATTTTCATTCATCTGCTTTTTAGGGTTCCGTACCCGAGGGGTGCCAAACGGGACTCTATTACTGAGACTTCGCTGATGTCCGTTCGTCCGTCCGTCCGTCTGTCTGTCACCAGGCTGTATCTCATGAACCGTGGTAGCTAGACAGTTGAAATTTTCACAGATGATGTATTTCTGTTGCCGCTATAACGACAAATACAAAAAAAAAAGAAATTTAATATTTAGGGGGGCTTCCATACAACAAACGTGATTTTTTTGCTCATTTTTGCTCGATATTGATAATGGTAGCAGGTAGACGCTTAAAATGTTCACAATATATTGAGTATATTATTTAATAAATAATTAAATTAAAATTAAATTAATATTTAGGGGGGGCTCCCATACAAAATGTTTTTTTTTTTGCGGTTTTTTATAGATAATGGCACGGAACCATTCGTGCGCGAGTCCGACTCGCACTTGGCCGGTTATTTATTTTATAACATGAAACTAACATAGTGCCGATTTCCCGCCACAAGTCTGCTTTAGTTATAGCTGCTTATCATTTGTGAAATTATATTCTCATGGTCTCATGTCGAACAAACGACGACGACGGCGTGTCGTAGTCGAAAACTCTTAACGAATGCCAATTACAGGTTTGACAGGTCGCTTTCAGAGAAAATTGGCGATTTGGACATGAAAAACGTGAGCGTGCGCGGCTGTAATCGACGCCTTGACTGGCCAGCACTAATTCGAAAGCTCATGAACCATGAAAATAATTCAAAATACCTAATAGCCGGCAATTTGTGCGTCTCACGAGCATCGCTACAAATAGAGACATTACCGTAATTTACTACCACTAACTATACTCGATAGCTAACACCAGTGATCTATTAACGGGCGGGCTATATCAATAAAAGTTATTAGCATCGATCAGCGTAAATATCTGTCCCGTGGTATTACCTCGAATTATGTTAAACGCTCTCCTTCGATTTGCGCCTATGTGACAGTAATGATAGGTCAGTGTGATGGTGCGGCCGCGAGGCTGGGTCCCTGCGCTGCCTGCGCATTGTCCGAGCCTGGACCTGGCTCGCAATCTTATAAGCCTCATTCAGCCTCCTAATGGCCACTCTACACAATGGCCCATGACAGGCACGTAGAACAGGATGGAGCTCTAAATCTTTATAACTCTGTCCAAGACAACACAAAAATTAAGTAGGCCTACGACGTCCTGATAGAAGAAGAAGAATAAATGGTATACAATGTGGTTGCTGAAAGGACAGACCGAGTAGCGCAATAAGCAAGAAGCAA
Source organism: Argyresthia albistria (assembly GCA_963457715.1). Lineage (NCBI taxonomy): Eukaryota > Metazoa > Arthropoda > Insecta > Lepidoptera > Argyresthiidae > Argyresthia > Argyresthia albistria. The sequence continues at coordinate 3,073,610 of OY735264.1, read as the reverse complement.
GCCCACCACGTCTACACATGGATTAAGTGCCATCGCCAAGTTTAAGTTCCACGGTTTTAATAAAGGAAACTACCCTCCAAATAACATTTTAATAAATTGCATACAAGCTCTTCTTCTGGCCCCACACTAGGATACCCTGTGTCGTGGGAAACAGAAACAGCGACGAACATCCAAGACCTGGGGATGATGTTTTTGTTAAGTGCGAGTAGATAGGAAGCTGCGATGGACAAGGCTCCGTCGAACACAAACCGGCAGACATGTCGGCACGTCCGTGGGCATCAACAGCACAGACCGACGAGCCAGGGGGGACGGCGGGAAATGATCAAGATACCATGTTACCGGGTGCAAAATAGGCGGTCGTAATGAACACGGCTGAAACAGAAACACGGAACATCCCCCTGTCCGTCTCACTCGCACTAATTGCTTGCCTCGTATCCCAGAATCCAATTAGGAATGGGGGGACGCTGAATGTATTATGTGGCTCATGTTTTAGTTCGCTGGTGTTTTTAATTGAAAGGTAGTGCGTAGGCCGTCGTGGACTAATGAGCTGCGTGCTTTGGGAGCTATTCACTTTGTAGCGAGCTGTCTGATATGGCTGCCGCGGGTAGAGCACTGAAGGAAAGTAGGTAATTGAGTTTAGACACAGATACTATAATATTATGGTTTAGCAAAATGGCGAAACGTACGTAGCTACATACACCAATGGTAATATCGCGGCAATCGACACGTGATGGGTAGTGATTTTTTTCATTTACGGTTCCGTACTCGAAGAGTACCAAACGGGACTTACTAAGCCTCCGGTGTCCGTCCGTCTGTCCATCTGTCTTTTCTGTCTCATGCATGATGAATGTAGAGTTGAAAGTTTCACATACATACAATACAGTGTATACTGCTTCTGTAACAACTTCTAAAACAGGAAGTCCTGCTTATTTGTAGCGCTATCTATTGGCGAGTAGTGGTGGTCGTTATTACGACAACAGATAATATAATGCGTTATTTGTGCGCAACGAGCAACACTGTTGTCGAAAACTCAAGCATCCTGTTATCCTGTTATCCTGTTGTCGTTAGTTATCGTTGCGTTTTACATTGTTGAAGTCGCGCGCTGTTGTCGACTTTGCTGCTGTTCTCAATAATGATTAGCCAATCACGCGACGCCGCCGCCGCCGCCGTCCGGCCGTCTGACCAATGGTGGGTGGGGTGCGTGCGCTCTGTTGCGCATGATAATGTTTTTTGAAGTAAAACTTCTTGGGGCACGGGGGTAAAATTTATTTAACCTCTCAACTGTGGGTTATTCATATATTTGCTTTTCAATTGCTACCTAGCCGGGTGCTATCACGAGTGGCTAAGAAATGTAACGGAAATTGGAATCGGTGACGTCAGGGTCGGCTGAAGACTTTTAAAACCGCAACTATTTTCAATACGGTTTTTAACTAATCAGATAAGATAATAATACATTCGTACAATAAAGAATGTTAATTAATGAGAGAAAAACCTGATGAAACGTTAACAAATAAAAATTATTTTAAGCATTCTTCCACGAGTTCTTGATTTCCGGTATGGCCAAGATGGCGCCGCCGCCGCCGCCGCCGCTGGCTGGGATAAACAAAACCAGTGACGTGACCAAAAACTACTTCGTTCAACCTCTTTGTTGGAACCGGAACTTATGTTTGACAGCTGTGCGATGCGATCCATACAGTTTGTAAGAAAAGAGTTTCATCAATGTCACACGGGTCGATATGGATTTCTAAAACAAGCAAAGCAATGCATACATTTGAGCGAGACGGCTTAAAGACGTGACGTCAGATGGTATATAATCTGAGCGAGATGCAAATAGTAGTGACACTATTGAATGTTAGTTATTGTTCTGAATGAGTTAAGTATATTACCACGAGCGCGACAAATTGTAGATAAGGAATGGTGGGAAATAAATGACATGACGTATTAAAAGTAAGTACAAGTATAAAATAATTTCAAATAATCGGACGTCTGAAACTTAAAAGTAACTTGAAGCAGAGATTGGATCTCAAAATTGGAAATTTAAATCTCTTTTAGTATAGGTAGGTATAGGTGTATAGTATAGGTACCACTTAATGATCTAGCTACAGAAGTTTTACGTACAGAAGTGTACGGTGCTACACGCGTATCTTTTTTTAGTTGATAAAGTGACTATGATGTTTATAAATGGGAATAACTGTGTGTAAATAGAATAACAAAAATTGAAAATTAAAAAATGTATATCTAAAAAAATGTAAATAAGATCAATGAACTACTAAATACGCCGCCGGTATTACCATAATTCCAAAGTGTTTCCGGATAATCGATTATCAATTAATCGATTAGTAGGTACCTAAATAATCTAACTAATCGATTTGTTATCGATTCAATCGATATAATCGGTTAAATCCATACTATCGATTCTTATACTTTACCAAAAATTCGATTATAATCGATTAGTCGATTATAATTACTGTCTCTGATGATTAAATCGATTATATCGATAGTATCGATGGTGAGAAGCAAAACAATATAATCGATAAAATCGATAGTATCGACACAATCGATTAAATCGAGGTATCGGTTTAGAATATATTGTTACGTTACAGATTACACATAAATATAATCTAAACGATACCTCGATTTAATCAATTGTGTCGATAGTATCGATTCTATCGTATTGCTTCTCACCATTCGATACTATCGATATAATCGATTTAATTATCAGAAACAACAATTACAATCGAATAATCGATTATAATCGATTTTATTGGTACAAGTATAAGAATCGATAGTATCTATACAGTCGATTATATCGATAAAATCGATGCCAGATCATTTTGTTAGATTTTTTATATGTACTTAGGAGAATCGATTAATAATCGATATACCATCGATTATCCGGCAACACTCCAAATAATCAGTCTATAATTCATTCAAACAACTAGTTTCTCAAATATATTTAAATTTACGAATACGAAGTATTGACAATAATTTTGACAGTCCTATGCCTGTTTAAAGTATGAAGGGAAGAACTGATAATGAGCAAGAACATAAATAATGATATTGTCAATCTGCGATTCATTCAATTATCGTTTTACCAAACAGCAATATAACAGGATAACAGGATAACAGTTTACGACAACAGTTATTTTGAAATAACACAACAGTGTTGTTCGTTATTGCAAAACAGCCGTTATTGCCACCACTATTGGCGAGTAGATTCATCGCACCAAACATAATTTCACTCCTGCCATCTACTACTGAACACCATCTACTGTCGAATAGCGTAACTGCTACAAGTTTTTATAAATATAATTCTTTTTTTTTTGTTCAGTTGTATGTACGGCTCTGGAATCAAGTGTGAATGAATTACGTGCATATTTCATGCTCCTTCCTTCATTCATTCATGTCTGTCACGCCATTTTTGATTTGTTTTACAATTTTCGCGCACAGAACACAATTACTCTGACGAGAAGAAAGAAACTTCATACAAAAAAATTGATACGATTTACTAGCGCCACCTAGAAGTTACCCAGAGCAACTATTTGGCGGCATATTTAAAATGCTACCATCCTATACCATTTTGATTATTTCTATTGACAGGCAAATTCACTTGAAAAACATGAATTTATTCAAGTTGAACAAATCATGTTTTTCAAGTGAATTTGCCTGTACAATTTGCTGGCTAAGATATCAAAATAAAACGAGATTAGTTGTGTGTATACATCTAATGTCACTTTACAAACTAATGATCTTATTTCTTATAGAAAATATTTTTGTTTTGTCATCTACTTATCATGATTCATCAATAAAAACAAAACACTTATCCATCAGATTTATGCTTAGTGGACACAGGCTTAACATAATAACATATTAGTATAGTACAGCTTTCCAACTATCTCTTAGCGCGGTGACAGGTAGAAGTAGACTTTATACGCTTGATGATCATAAGGATTGAAAGATCTGTGTTGCAACAGGCAGCATAGAGTTTCATTGACCTGACTGAAATACACTACATTGAACATTGATTCCTTGTTGTTTGTATTTGCTTGTATTTGCATCAGAGAAATGATGTTCACAGAGCATCCTGTGCTCACTGTAGAGCTTCTTATGAAAAGCTACTAAAGTGAATTTTTCCTCCACTGGAAACTTGTACTTTGCCCAAAATGTACAACTGGAAATAAAGAACAATTTTATTAAGGTAGTGTTAGCAACTTGTTGCTTAGAAATGTAAATAGACATAGATATTAGGGGTTGGTGAGGTTGAATTGACAGCTCAAATACCATAAATTTTTGACAAGTGCAAATGAAAAGGAATGAACAAAGTACAACACGGTTACATTATCTCTGGACCTCGCTGGAAAATGTAATAACCTTATTTCTGTTTCACACGGAGGAAGTACAGCAGCGAACAGTAGGGTCAGATTTGATGATATACGTCAATCTACCTCTTGTCTCGCTTTGAAAAGGAAGTTAAGTTAGTTAGTTAGCATAGCTCTGTCCCTACTGTTCGCTGCTGCTGCTGCTATTGCCTTCGTGTGAAACAGACAGAGCGCCGCGCGCCGTAATAAAGTCACGAATCTTGGTCCAGAGATAATAAAACCGGATAATTATACTGACGTACCGTAAAATATTGCGATCACCAGGTTTTGGAAACCGAAACCGTTTGACGTTGTTTGCGGCCGGCGATATGCCGCACTTGAAGCATTTTCGATTCACTTCATATTTATTTTCGGACATTTTCACGTATTAGAGTCACTATTTCGTATGAGTGAGAGTCACTATATATCTCGCAAAGTTCACATGAAGTCATGAATTGGGAGAAGACTAGACGGAGACAGGAACTCAACGTCGTCGCAGACTCGTGAATCACTTTATAGTCACTATCTCACAATGTTCACACGAAGTGTGAAAAAACTAGACGGAGGAGCTTGAAATCAACTCCACGTTCGTCGTCGTCGTCGTAGGCTCGAAAATTTTTGAGAAACTACGAATAAAAGTAAACAAAACACAATCATGGCACCATGACATGAAAGAAATCGCCATGTTGTTTGTTTCTTGTTCTGGTGTTACCATTAAAACAAGACGTTCTTTTCTACCATACTTTCTGCTGTCACTGTCAAAACGTGAAATAAATCCATTAAAATCACAGTAAAAATCTAATCTGAATTAATGTTATAATAATAGAAGAAAAATAATATCTTAGATAAACAATGTAGGTACACATATACCACACTTTTTGACAAGTTTCCGCTTGATGACTGCTCCGAAATCTACCATCCTTTTAATTTGTGATTTTGGCAAGGTCAAAACTTTTCCCTGATAGGTATTTACGTTTTGGTCAGAGAGTTATAACCGGGGCTGTTTTCGCGTCTTTTCCTTTTGAAACTCAAATCAAACCATACCATGCCTTTTTATCGTAAATTCGCGAACGTTTTACATACGTAAATAAAGTAAATTCTCTCTTAATTTTCGGAGTTGCTACCTGAAAGCTTAAAAATGTAAGTCTGTGTAATTTTTATTTCTGGAATAAAGTTAGTACTTATATTAGAACTTTATTTCTAAAAGTTTACTTTTCAACGTAAAATGCAAAGTTGCAATTTTGTCATTTTAGGAGTTTTCTTGATCTAGCCACGCTGGCGTCACATCGCCGCACTGAGATGGAGGCTCGGATTAGCACCCTGACGGAGAAATGTGACCAAGCACATAATCGTATTCAGTTTTTGAAGATACAGGTACTTTTTGACCTCTTTTCTTTTATTTTTCCACCTCTGTCTCTGCTACCTTCGCTATTTTGAAAGAATACCTCACACATACATACCCATGCGCTATGCTAACCAATAAAGCGTCACGGTCACGCCTTTTCCCGTGCTAACCAAATCCCATGAAAAAGGGTAAAATATGACAAAGATACTTCTGCAAAGCTTACATTGAAGCCTCCTCCAACGGAAGACCCTAGTGTGGGCCCAGAAGCAGTGCTTGTAGTATGTAATTTGTTAAAATGTTATTTGGTGGAGGGTAGTTTCCTTTATAAAAACTGTGGAACTTAAACTGAGCGGTCCATCTATTATTCCATCATATCCATTCTATTCTTCTTTAAGGGGGTTGAAGTGCCTGCACGTGGCCCACATGTGCGGGGCCTTTGTGCATGTCCCCTTCTCCCGCTCTCTTATTTCAGCCAACCCAACTCCTGCTCAAGCACAAGCACTTAATCCATGAGTGGACATGGTATTCTTCCTTACTGCGCTACTCGGTCTGTCCCATTCAGCAACACATATGTATGCCATTTATTCTTCTATCACGACACGACGTCTTAGACCTACTTACTTTTTTGTGTTGTCTTGTCATGATGAGCTATTGGGACATTTGAGAGATATTGGGTCAATCAACTTTTTTTGTCCGCATCTTGAAATTTTTGGTTTTTAATGTTTGAGTTGCTTTTTCAGTAAAATTATTTTATTTGATATTTTGTTTAATATACCTACATATACGTACGTATTTAATGTATTTACGATTCTGATGTATTGATGTCAAAAAATGTAACACATACAAGTGTGCATACTTTGAAAGTGCGGAAAGTCAATAGTGATTACTAAGTAATTAAGTTTTTTTTTTTATGTATAATTTTATAAGTTTTTCTAAATGCATTTATCCTGCAAAACAACTTAAATTTTTCTTGTTTGTATACCCTCGACAGTGTTAAGGATGTGTACTTGTTATCTTACATTAATAAAGAACTTTGAAAATCAAAAATCAATCAATGATGATGATGATGTGTGTAAATGTTAATGTAATTGTTGCTGGTTTCCAGGCTCAGGGACTGGTGCACAAACTGAATTGTGACCCGTCGGAGCTGAAGGATACATTCCTGAACTGTATGAAGCAACTCGATGAGTTCATTTACCTGGTCACTGACTTCAACTTGTCTGTTTGGAAAATGGGTAAGCATAGTTTCTGAAAGTCTCAACTAAAACATCACAATTCTATTAATGTTAGGTGTGACCTTATTGACACTCTGACCAAAAAGTTCCTGTAATTATATTTACTCAAACAACAACTCTGTGCGCGGAGCAGATAGACTAACTTGACAGTCACAATTAACAATCTGTTGACAAGCTTTGAGTTTCTAGAACTCAAATGATTGGAAAAATAGGTAATCTACCTGTTGACGGCTGATTTTATATTGTATGTATGGTAACTGGTAACCCAGCCCATTCACTCATTTTCATTCAGTCACTGTTTCCCTCTAGCACATAGCTTTGTCTCTATCCTTAGGCCAAAAAGGGCCAAACGTCAAATTCACGTTGGTCTGTTGAGTTGTTGACAATTGACAGTTTGTTGAAAACTTGGAGGAAGGAGG
>OY735264.1:2958094-3066053 GCA_963457715.1 Argyresthia albistria | reverse complement strand
CCTCTAGTTTAGTGGTTTTGACACCTCAAGAATAGCCCACTGTATCAGTGGCATTACCCACGATCGTCTGTCACCCCCAGCGGAGCCGGTCTTGTTGGAGAAGCTCACGCTGCCCGCGCAGGAGCTGCTGCTGTGTGACAAGGTGTACACGGGCTGCATCATGCACGTCGACGGCCAGGCCCTGTGGGTCATCACCGACGACATCAGCGAGGCCAGCAGGTCAGGGCTTAGACAATAGAATAGTTATTTATTTGTAAAACACAGGTACAAAGGTCAAAGGTATATAATTAACTAGTTATTGTGCACTGCCTACCATTTCATTATACATTTTCTTTTCACGCCTGGTTTGCTGGAAGAAATCTCTTTTTAGAGATAAGCTCGCCTTTGTACATGTGCTTTCTATGTAACTGTATAAATTATTGTATGCAATAAGAATTGTGAAATTGTGAATACATTTATAGTGGTATCTCTATGTTTCGCGCAATGGCATACAAATCAGTCATTATGAACAGGTGTGGTTCAGGTACTTAGACAGTGGTGTGCTTTAAACAGTGTCAACGAGAGTGTTATTTACGGTGTAATAGACTTTAGATGTGAGCAATTTCTTAAGATTATATTTAAAAATACTAATATTATTCATCCCTCCATCCTAAATGTTCGTAGGACGGACCACATTAGGAACACCACACTGCGCTCCATAACTAGCATCGCTGATGTGGGTGCACAGACCGCTAAGCTAAAGTGGAACTGGGCCGGCCACGTAAGTCGCATGCACCCAGACAGATGGGCGAAAATCGCCACTGACTGGGTGCCACAGGACGGATACCGGTGTAGGGGCAGGCCTAAACGGAGATGGCGGGACGACCTCGACAAGTTTTTGCCGGGGTGGCCGGAGGTGGCACAGACCAGGGAAGTGTGGACGAAAGAGGGGGAGGCCTTTGCTCAGCAGTGGGACACTTTAATGGCTATTTAAAAAAAGAAAAAAACATCACTCTAATGTCTCCGGTAGTTTATTATATGTATAATATTCGGATGAACATGCCGAATATGCTTTTATCAAAGTAAGCAGATTTACGTGGGTAGGAGCACAGCTTGTCCTGATTCTTCTGAGTTCTTTATGATTACTTAACTTAACCCCTTGTCAGTGGAATTGGTGGAATCGGCCATTGACAATTGAAAAGTAATTGTTATAAATGACAGACAGATAAGCGGTTAACTTATCTTTGTAGCGTAAAACAATACATTGATGATGATGATGAGGTAGGCCGCGTTGAAACCCAGGCGGAAGTATATTATTTTTTGTCTTATTTTAGATTACGCGCAAATTTCTCTTCTGCTGCAATTAAAATCAAAACCTTCAGCTTTGAGAAAATACTATACTTCTGGTTAGGTGGCAGATGACAATGTAAGCAGTTCAGTCAACAGATAATGGCACACTTTATCCAGGGCACATTTTGGCAAAAAGCAAATCTCAATTTATTTCTCTTTCCAGCCTCATGACAGAAATGACGGAGTACTACCTACGAGACGGCACGCACATGCAGCTGTCTCGCTCCGACGTGGAGTCGCTCATCTTCCTCGCGTACTACGACGAAGAGAGCAACTCCTCCTACCGCTGCCTTTTCCTGGAGTTCCATATGGTAAAATACCATTTACATTATATTATAGCCATTTACGCTTTCTATTTTATTTTATTTATTGCAAAACACAACAGATATAATACATTGCGTTTCTTAATATAAACATCTTAATTTAAAACATGTAGAATATCCTACTGGGTGTTTTGACAGCATATTTTTGTTTGTGGACAGTGTATTTGTATTTAAGTAAGGTAAAAACTAAATTTAAAGAAAAGAAAATAACTAAAGGTATGCTCAAACCGCTTATTGACTTCTGGCCGCACTCCTACTACTACACTACGGCACTACCTGTTCCGTGGGTACCAGAAACGGCGACAAAACATCCACGACCTGAGGATTCATAATTCGTAATATCTTTATTGTACTCCTCAAAACAGACATACAGAAAATACACGTAAGAAAAACAGTACAGGGTGTAGTCATATTTTAGGGGGCTGTTAGGGAGACCATTCTGAGCAACTTTTACTATGAAACCGATTTGATCAGAGCAACTTTAATTTTCACTTCTCTATACAAATCAGCTGACTAGAGCTAGAAGACGAAAAATTATGATGGTTATGCAGCACAAAAATATCCACTTACTTAAAATAAATATTGAAAAGGTGTAAGGGTGTGCGTGTGTGGTGTGTGTGTGTGTGTGTGTGTGTGTTGGTGCACTTCACCAAGGCAACTAAACTCGAATCACTAATCTCGTAGCTGAATGTAAAATAATGGCAGTAGGAGACGAGACGTTGCCGACGCCGACACCGACTTCGACTTCGACTGTCTACATGGACTCAGTTGTCGCTGTCGTACTGTACTGACTTCAAATCAATTATATTATGTTGTTTTTCGGGTCAGCGCTGACTTCTCGCGATATTCGGAGTCATTCACTGACCCTGTGTGTGTATATCATAGACTTTAAGGTCTCTACTCACGGTGCAATCTGTCTCGCGATTTATTGCTGCAACGTGTTGCCTTGCAACCGATTGCATCGTGAGTAGGCAGGTTGCAGGTTGCATGCAACAAGTTGCAGCGACAAGTTGCAAGACAGATTGCACCGTGAGTAGAGCCCTTTAGAGAAGCTGACTTGTACTCTGCCCCCAGGACAGCGACATAGCGCAGTTGTTCCTGGTGGACACGGGCGAGACCCGCTACGCTCACGTGGGGGTCCTGAAGCCTCTCGCAAGACAGTTCTGCGCCAAGCCGCCCTTCGCACGGTGCTGCCACTTGGCAGGGGTAAGTCTATCTATCCGTGTTACTACAACAAGCATTTAACAAGTCTTCATAATTTTTGTCTTCGAACGCTCCCCGCCGCGGGGAGTTTGTCAGAACGGTCGCCTCTCGGCGGAAAACAACTGAGTGCGAGTCGCAACCCTGCGTGATCGGCGTCGTATCAGCGGTATGTAATGGAATATGAACGCTCAGGTCATACAATAAGTTTCAATTTCGCATGCGAGCAAATGAAAGTCTTAACAGTAGCATAGACAAATATATTTTTGTACCGAAACTTGACTTGTTCAGTGAACCTTCTGTACGTAGTACTATTAGTTAAACTGTGGTTAAACTACGTTTAATATTTTTTGTGGTAACATGGTATTTATTTATCTATCTATACAGCCTCTCGACACCACTGTTGAGTGGCAAAAGCCATTGCGGTCTAGGGCAATTTGGCTAGAGTAAATGAAACTGCAATTTTTTATAAAAAAAACATGCCAGCATATCAACCCAACTGAAAAAAAAAACTATGTATTACAGGTAGAGCCGATAGAGAGCCGCAGCAATGATTTGGAGCTGTTCCTGAAGTCATACGTCGGACAGAAGTGCCACATTGAAGTTGATGACAAGTCAGTATTAATAAAATAACATCTATATATATAAAAATGAATTGCTGTTCGTTAGTCTCACTAATACTCGAGAACGGCTGAACGGATTTATCTTATCTTAGTCTTGAAATGTTCGTGGAGGTCTAGGGAAGGTTTAAAAGGCGAGAAAAAATCGAATAATTTCCGGGAAAACCCTAAAAACAGCCCTTTTCTATTTCCCATACAAACGTTTTCTAGAGTCAATCGTTTTCTAGAGTCAATTTGAACTTTATTGCTATTCAATAAAGTCTTTTATTTATCGATTGAGGCAGTACGAAGTCTGCCGGGTCAGCTAGTTAAAAATAAAAACAATTTTCCCCGTATAAGTCCAGCCAGAGTGAAGACTTCTTTGTTCGCCATATGTTTATTGTTAAATACTTGTAACAAATTAATTATCATTTGGTACAACTAGCGCCATCTCTATTGTTTTATGTGTAAACTACACATCTTGTCACAATATTGAATAAAGGACGGTCAGTCTGTAAAAAGCTTACGTTGCGTTTTAATAGGTTATGAGTCCAGTTGCGATTTTAAAGTGAATTTATTAGTATTTTGGCTGTAAAATGGCAGGAAATTACATCGTAAATGTTCCCAAACTCAAGGGGCGTGAAAATTATGACGAGTGGGCATTCGCGGCCGAGAACTTTTTGATATTGGAAGGCGTTGATATCAAGAAGCCGGCGGATCCAGCAGAAGGAACTCCAACGGTAGAAAATCAAAAGGCGAAGGCTAAGTTAATCATGACGATAGACAGTTCCCTCTTTGTGCATATCAAAAGTGAAACTACAGTTCATGGTGTGTGGAAAAAACTACAATCGCTGTTCGACGACTCGGGATTTACTCGGAAAATAAGTCTGTTGCGGAGTCTGATTTCGATACGCCTGGAAAATTGTGAGTCCATGACATTATATGTTTCGCAAATTGTAGATACGGCGCATAAGTTGAGAGGCACGGGATTCCAGATAAACGAAGAATGGGTTGGGTCATTGTTACTGGCCGGATTACCCGACAAATTTTCGCCTATGATTATGGCCGTCGAACACTCGGGGATGGCAATTTCCGCTGACGTCATAAAAAGTAAACTACTTGACATGAGTGCTGAAGTTGGCAAGGAAACGGAAAGTGCATTTGTTGCGAAAAGTTGGCAGCATTGTCAGCGTAATAAGAAGACTGGCAACACCAGCGTTGAAACGTCAAATCGTTTTGTCAACAATGTCAAGAAAATAAAATGTTACAAATGCAAACAAATCGGCCACTTCAGGAATAACTGCCCGCAATTGAAAGGAAATACTGAAAATGCGTTTAGTGCCGTGTTCCTAAATGGCAAGTTCAATCAAAACGAGTGGTATATTGATTCCGGGGCTAGCACTCATATGGTGGCCAGCAAAAAACTAATGTCAAACATGAAAGATAACCCGGCAACGAAAGAAATTATTGTTGCGAACCAAGTAAGCGTGCCTGTGTTGTGTTCGGGAGACACGCAGATAACTACTGTTGTGGGAAATACGGAGTATCAGATTACTGTTCGAGATGTTTTGTGTATTCCAAACTTAACCGCCAATCTGTTGTCAGTCAGCCAACTGATTAAAAAAGGCAACAAGGTGAGCTTCCAGAAAGGAAAGTGTTGTATAACGAATCAGAAGAATGAGCTAATTGGCACCGCAGACCTGGTGAATGGAGTGTACAGGTTAAACACGAAGTCTGAATGTTTGTTAGCGGCATCAGCAACAACGACTTCAGGAATGGACTGGCATAGACGACTAGGCCATATCAACAGTAAGGATCTGACTGTAATGAAGAATGGCGCTGTAAAAGGGATAAAGTATAGTGACAATGAAAACATTGGAAAGTTCAATTGTACAGTGTGCTGCGAAGGAAAGCAGACGAGATTACCCTTTCCACATAGCAGTACAAGAAGTAAACAGGTATTGGAAATCGTGCATACAGATGTGTGCGGACCGATGGAAACCTTATCAGTTGGTTTATCCAGATACTTCTTGCTTTTCGTGGACGATTACAGCAGAATGTCATTTGTTTACTTCATGAAAAACAAAAGTGATGTTTTTATGTATTTTCGAGAGTTCAAGCAAATGGTTGAGAAGCAAATGAATACCAGCATCAAGGTATTGCGATCGGATAATGGCACAGAGTTTTGTTCTAATGAGATGACAAACTATCTGAAGAAATCTGGCATTATCCATCAACGAACGAACCCTTATACACCCGAACAAAACGGACGTTGCGAGAGATTTAACCGAACAGTTGTGGAGAGAGCAAGATGTCTGTTATTTGACGCAAAGATGGAGAAGAAGTTTTGGGCCGAAGCAGTTCACACAGCTGTTTACCTAAAAAATAGGTCGCTGGCTTCAGGATTGGACCAAAAAACTCCATATGAGCTCTGGACAGGTGAGAAACCAGATGTCAGCCACATACGTATGTTTGGAAGCAAAGTGATGACTCATGTTCCAAAAGAGAAGAGGCTGAAATGGGACAAAAAGGCAGTGGAACACTATCTAGTTGGTTATGCCGATAGTGTAAAAGGCTACAGGCTGTATAACCCGAAGACTAATAAAGTAGTGACTAGTAGAGATGTTACTATCATGGAGCCGAAATGCTCAGACATGGTACAAGCTGTTGTGGAAGAGCCTGAACTGTCGTCAAATACTGCAGAGGTGCACAAAGAATCAGAAAGTGCAGACTCCGATGTGACTCAGTCAATGATGAAAGATGATGACAGCACATATGAACAAGTGGAGACAACTTCAAATAGTTCTTCAGATGAGTTCTTTGATACTGCAAACAGCATGTCAAAAGCTGTACCTAGAGACTTAAAAAACCTCATGCCAGCTGGTCAACCAGCAAATGAGAAAAGAGAACGTCGTTTGCCAGCCAAGTACGGGCTCATGTGTGCAGAAACTGGTTTAGCGGATGAAATAACCGTAGATGAAGCCATGAATGGGCCAGAACGTGATAAGTGGCAGAAGGCAATGGAAGAAGAACTGAAATCATTTGAAGAAAATGAAGCATGGGAAGTGGTTGATAGGGAAGAAAGTGGTACAGTGGTGCAGTGCAAATGGGTGCTTAGAAAAAAGGTAGACAGTGATAAAAATGTTAGATACCGTGCTAGGCTTGTGGCCAAAGGTTTCACGCAGAAATATGGTATAGACTATAAAGAAACCTTTTCACCAGTTATTCGGTATTCTACGCTGAGACTTTTATTCGCTTTGTGTGTTAAATACAACCTTGCAACAACCCATCTTGATGTCACCACAGCCTTTCTAAATGGATTCCTAAATGAAACTGTGTATATGCATTTCCCTGAGAATTATCAATGTACTGATAAGAAAAACAAAGTTTTGAAATTAAATAGAGCAATTTATGGCCTCAAACAATCAGCTAGGGAATGGTATAAAAGGGTAGATGATTGTTTATTGCGGATAGGATATGAAAAATCTGTATATGAACCCTGTTTGTTTTTCAAGTTGATTGAGAATGTTGTGGTGTATATTGCACTGTTTGTAGATGACTTTTTTATATTTTCTAATTGTATAAAAGAAACAGACAAGCTCAAGAGTGAGTTACAGGCAAATTTCAAGCTAAAGGATTTAGGCGAAATTAGGCAATGCTTAGGTATGCGTGTTCGGAAGCAGAACAATGTAATGATTGTTGATCAGGAACAATTTGTTGAACAACTATTAAGGAAATTTAACATGGAAGATTGTAAAGAAATGAATACACCAATGGAAGTTAATTTGCAATTGAAAAAGGATAATAAATGTATACAATATCCATACCAACAACTTATTGGAAGTTTATTATACTTGGCCACTTTAACTCGTCCAGATATATTCTTTGCTGTATGTTACCTCAGTCAATTTAATAATTGCTTCAATGAAGAACACTGTAAGCATGCTAAGCGGTTATTGAGGTATCTAAAAAGTACCAAAAATTTTGGTTTAAGATTTGAAACTGATGATTTAGATTTAGTTGGCTATGCAGACGCTGACTGGGCATCTGATTCTGTTGATCGAAGGTCTTATACCGGTTATTTATTTAAAATGTGTGGCAGTGTAGTGTCGTTTGAGTGTAGGAAGCAGAGCACTATAGCGTTGTCGAGTACGGAAGCAGAATATATGGCAATGTGTGAAGCTAGTAAAGAGGCTATATATTTAAGAAATATTCTATCTGAACTAAAATGTAGAAAAGATCAACCTGTACTTTTGTTTAATGACAATCAAAGTGCACAGAAGCTAACTGAAAATTGTATGTTCCATAAGCGGAGCAAGCACATAGATGTAAGATATCATTTTGTAAGAACGGCAGTTGTGAATAAGTTTGTGAAAATTTGTTATTTAAAAACAGATGATATGCCTGCTGATATCTTAACTAAAAGTTTAGGTTCAATTAAACATTATAAATTCTTGAAGCAACTTGGTATTACGGATTACCTGGTCTAGTACTTTAATTTGTTAAGGCAATGTGTTAAATACTTGTAACAAATTAATTATCATTTGGTACAACTAGCGCCATCTCTATTGTTTTATGTGTAAACTACACATCTTGTCACAATATTGAATAAAGGACGGTCAGTCTGTAAAAAGCTTACGTTGCGTTTTAATATTTATGGCGAACAAATAATATACTGTCGTATATTTATCAATAATTCAAGACCAACGGAAAATTCTGGAAAAGTGACCCACAAACTTCTTTAATTTAATTTGCTTTTCACAGTACTTCGGAGTCTGTCGGTGTCTACATATGTCTCGAGTCGCGGGAGTATCTCAATCAAATTGTGCTGCAAAAGGAACTAGCCGTACTGTGTAAGAGTTCTCTTAAACAGGGGAAGGGGGATGTTTGCTATAGCGTTACTTATAATGTCGTTGCTGAGCCACGAGAAAAAGGAAACTGTCGGTTATCGTCTGCTATTTGGAAGGTGACACGAACTATACTTACTAAACTAATTAAAATTGTGTGTTTGAAAAGGGAATCTGTGGTCACCGCGCAAGAGCTGTCCGATTTGAGGTTGGCAGTTTAGTGCCTTTAGTTCCTTTAGTTTAGTGGTTTTGACACCTCCCAAATAGCCCTCACTGAATAGGGATTGTCAAATGTTTATTTCCTCCCTCACGAGACAGGCTATGCCTAGTGTGAGGGTCAGCATACCTGTGAATTGTATTTCCTTATGGCAAATTAAAAAAAAAAAAGCCCTCACTGAATGGTTATAAGGGCTCACGAGGTCTACTGTTTTCACAGAACTACTAGTGGTAGAAATTGATTGATTGATTACCAACCTTAACTTCTACTAATTCCTTCAAAAACATCCTACAACCGCCAGATAATACCTAAAGTTGTGCGTCGTCGTCGCATCGTCACTGAGCGGTCATATTGTGCCAAACAAACACTTATACCCGAGGCAGCAACAGACCTTAGCCTTGACTATCTACCTACTTGCGTGTGTGTTGCAGTGGACGCGCCGCCCGCCCCGCCCTCCCCGCCCGAGCCCCGCGGCCCCCCGGAGCTGCTGGCGGGCAGCTCGGAGCTGGAGCTCAGCGACTGCCCCGAGCACGACGACCCGGTCGAAGCCGTCACGGTACCTACATTGCTTGCGCTGCCATTGTCTAGCTACTGCGCCCCCGGAGCTGCTGGCGGGCAACTCGCAGCTGGAGCTCAGCGATCTATATTGCGCTCCCATTATCTAGATTCAAGAATATAAAATTCCACAGAACTAAAATGGAAGTTAGGTGTGACAACCTCGTAACTTCTCATTAGTGAATAGTTTACAGGGTGTAGCAGAAAGTTGTAGTCATATTTTAGGGGGTTGTTAGGGACATCATTCTAAGCAACTTTTATTATGAAACCGATGTGAAAAGAGCAACTTTAATTTTCACTTCTCTATTACAAATCAGCTAACCGCCCGGATCACAACATATGGAGCAATGAAAAATAAAGTTTCTCTGATCAAATCGGTTTTATAGTAAATGTTGCTCAGAATGGTCTCCCTAACAACCCCCTAAAATATGACTACACCCTTCCTTTACACCCTGTATAACAATTTACATTACACTGACGACACAAAAAATACATGAACAAATACACGTAGTAAAAGTGTACAAAGTCAACCTTGTCTCTAGTAAGAAATCTCTTCCAGCAAACCAATTTGTTAAACTCTCGTCAAACTCATAACAGCCAATCACGTGTCGCTATTTTGGAAATGTAGTTGGCTAAAGCTACAACTGGGTCACCCGCGCCGCGATACAACTGAATCACCCGCGCCGCGGAGCAGCCGCGATACAACTGAATCACCCGCGCCGCGGAGCAGCCGCGATACAACTGAATCACCCGCGCCGCGGAGCAGCCGCGATACAACTGGGTCACCCGCGCCGCGATACAACTGAATCACCCGCGCCGCGGAGCAGCCGCGATACAACTGAATCACCCGCGCCGCGGAGCAGCCGCGATACAACTGAATCACCCGCGCCGCGGAGCAGCCGCGATACAACTGAATCACCCGCGCCGCGGAGCAGCCGCGATACAACTGAATCACCCGCGCCGCGGAGCAGCTGCGATACAACTGAATCACCCGCGCCGCGGAGCAGCCGCGATACAACTGAATCACCCGCGCCGCGGAGCAGCCGCGATACAACTGAATCACCCGCGCCGCGGAGCAGCCGCGATACAACTGAATCACCCGCGCCGCGGAGCAGCCGCGATATTTTCATTCGTTTCCGTGTACAGTGCCACCACGCAACGCGATAGACAAATTGTCTTACCATACTACTGTTAAATAATCGAATGCCCCGGCAATGCTTTAGAAATTTTTAATAGATAAAATTAAAACAATACAATGTTCAAAGTTTTCTTCATCCTAATTTTAGGGATACCACAATCGCGACGAGGCGGAAATATGCAAACACTACAAGGGCGGTCCAGACAAGACGTGCTTCAAAGGGCCGCGGTGCAAGCTGCGGCATGTCTTGAAACATCCAGGTACGAATCACTCATTGAGGCGATCATCACACGGCATTTTACTATACATTTTGATAAAATCTTTCAAGTTGGTAACATAAGGAACACGATACTGATTAGTCAATTTATCGTAGTGTGCGTATTCATTCCTAGCCAATTCATGTGTATAGACAACAGCTACACTGCTAAAAGGTTGCACACATATACTGTAAGCGATTAGGAAAAAGTGTGAGGCGCGTCGTCGTGGATGGCGTTATCTATAGTTATATAACTAAATAGTTCGGTCGTTCGAGCGGTGTGCTTCTGACAGTGAAGGGGTTAAGATAAAGTTGCGTGAGCTTGCATGTTTACAAGTAATTGTTTGCACAGACGGCTGGACGCTCGATCGCATAGAAGTGACGGCCAAGGGTCGGCCGCTGCCGCTCCCGGCGCCCGGCAGCGTGGTGCGAGTGCGAGTCACCTGCGTCAGCCACTTCAACTACGTCTACTTGCAGCTGGTGGAGGAACCCAAAGAAGGTTTGTCTGTTCTGTTTGTGTGTATGTTCCCGTTTATCTTCGAAACGGTTCGACAGATTTTGTTGGGGTCTGTTGTAAGGGGCTGTGATTCTTCAGTGATGGCTCTTGGGATGGGGTGGCGTCTGACACCTTTGAATTATTAAAACTTGGATGATTTGGAGATCTTAATGGAACACTAAGAGGTACCTACAGCTTTTAATGAATACTGTTTCGCCCGGTTTCCTGGGCGCTGATTAATTTAATAGGTTGGTTAATCCTGAGCCAATTACGTGCCGCTATTATTGACAACAGCGGCGCGTGATTGGCCGAAAAAGATTTACCAACCTGTTAAATAAATCAGCGCCAATGGGCGTTTAAGTGTTACTGCCATATCACGGATCAACCGATGTGTCGATCGATGCAAAATCAACATGATCATGAAGAGAATGTCGATGTTTGGTTGCGACAGAGCCGAAGCGTCGTTTCGGCGTGATCCTGCCGCCGACGCACAGACAGGTATTCGACCCTAAAAGTTGGCCATAATCACTTTTTTTCATATAATGTTTACACGCTGTGAAGGATTATTTCCAAGAACTAGAGTCTCCCCTCCACACAATAGCGCAAACCCCATGTGCTTGCGCCCCATATCCGCTCCATGCGCTCAGTCGGAATTTACCGTTCACCTACCGTGTTCGTGTTATTGTTCGATACGCTCAAAATTCATTGTTTTCTAAATTCAGTTTTTGTTAAAAAAAAATATTTTGTGTTTGTTTCTGCTATGGATTGTGCACCATCAGGTATGTACTTCAATTTAAAATATTATAATGTAACATCAAATCAAGAGATTGTTTATATTTTTCCCCATTAACAAGTAGGCTTTTAGAATGTAAAAAAAAATATACCTTAGAAGTTCACGAAGGGTTTTGTAATATTTCTCAGCATTTCTCAGCCTAGATTATAATAGGCCCTTGTAGAGTAGACTCTATAGAAGAATAAAACACAAACATTAGCCACCCCAAACCACCCCCCTATTTTTGCCGATTATTTTTGTCATGGACTCTACATACCCTATGATTAAGACTCTTCTCCTATATTATTTATTTTTATTGCAGGTTCTTCGGGATTGAGGTTTATGACTCGAAATGATTTATGGAATATCATGGAACGCTCTAATGCGCCTACTATCCACATAAAGTTGGAATTCTTAGAGTCGGAAGTTCTCAAACAATATACTGAAGATGACCCGAATCTTGCTGTTGTGAAACAAAAATTGTCAATAATAAGACACCAATTTAAGCAAAAATGGTCAGCTGCCCACAACACAAAGGCTAGATTCCTGGAAATCAATAGCGAGTGGCTTATGAGTACAATATCGCTACCAAAAGCAGGTACGTCAGACCCTAAACTTGTTGTTTTGTAACATACAAGATAAATTCTTAGGATTTTGCTAATGAGTTCTATTATGTCTATCGTTTACTAAATGCTTTATTTTAATGTTACAGGACTTAGCCCGGGCAGACCTCCAAAAACATTCTCGGACTTAAGTGAAAGGAGTAAAAGGCGAAATACCGAAAAGCTCCGATCGACGGATTTAGATGAGTTGGCTTATGCAACACATATGAAAATGCGTAAGACGGGTGAAGTTGAGGGGTCAAACATCTTAAAAGTCATCACAAATACCCCTGAAAAGGCAAAAGAATATCAAGCAGCCTTCAAGCAAACAACAGCAGAGAAAGGAAAAGAAACTACCAAAAGATTGGTACACCTACGTGCAT
Source organism: Argyresthia albistria (assembly GCA_963457715.1). Taxonomy (NCBI): domain Eukaryota; kingdom Metazoa; phylum Arthropoda; class Insecta; order Lepidoptera; family Argyresthiidae; genus Argyresthia; species Argyresthia albistria. Next base: position 3,053,336 of record OY735264.1, on the reverse strand, counting down.
TGTTTCTTTACGCGGAAGCAGGACTTACCACTACCCAATATGAACTGGTACGAGATTCCAATCCAGGGTTTTACCCGTGTTACTCAATCTTAAAGAAATTGAAGAAAGATTGCTACCCTGAAAACATTACAGTTAACGAGACTTGCGCTGAAGTAAGAGTTCAAAATTTAATGGACCATACGGCCAAGCGTCTGTTGTTACATCTCAACGACAATGATTGCTTGGAAAAGCTGACTGAGACAGAAAAGCAGTCATTAGTGCTCATCAGCAAATGGGGATGTGACGGGACCCAACAAGCTCAATATAAAATGAAATTCGAAAATAAAGAGGATTCCGACGCCAACATTTTTCAAAGTTCCGTCGTTCCGCTGCAATTGGTGTATGGAACAGAAAAAAAAATAATGTGGCAGAACCCAACCCCCTCATCGCCACGTTATTGTAGACCAATACGGCTAAGATTTATCAAGGAAACTGCAGATGTGACTAATGAAGAAATATCCTACATAGAAGACCAAATCAAAGCTCTCGAGAAGACCAAGTTTGACGACTTTTCTGTGAGACACAAAATGGTCTTTACCATGGTGGACGGCAAAGTTTGTAATGCTGCGACACATACCACGTCTACTATGAAGTGCTACATATGTGGTGCCACATCATCAGAATTTAACGACCTCACAAAAGAGAGACCTAAGAATACGCTTAACATGCGGTTTGGGCTGTCGTTGCTTCACGCTCGAATTAGATTCTTAGAGAGTATATTGCATGTAGCCTACAGGTTACCCATCAAGAAGTGGAATGTTCGCCTGACTGCTGAAGAGAAGTTACTTGAAAAAAACCAAAAAAAAGAAATTCAGCAGAAATTTAGAGACCAACTGGGTTTATTGGTTGACATGCCTAAATCCAATTTCGGCAACACTAATGACGGCAACACTAGTAGACGCTTCTTTGAAGAGTTTGAGACATCTGCTGAAATAACGGGGATTAACCAGGACTTAATCTATCGATTCAAGGTGATTCTGGATGCGATGTGCTCTGGCATAAAAATCAACGCAAAAAGTTTTGACGCGTACTGCAAGGAAACGGCCAAGATTTATGTTTCCTTGTACAATTTTTACCCCATGTCGCCGACACTACACAAAGTGTTGTGTCATGGGGCTGACGTCATACAGGAGGCAATTTTACCAATCGGGCAACTCTCAGAAGAAGCGGCAGAAGCCCGCAATAAACATATACGGATTTACCGCTTGAATTATGCACGAAAGTTTACAAGGGTAGACTGCAACACGGACGTCATAAACAGGTTATTCTTGACATCGGATCCTCTTCTGACAGGAATGAGGAAACCAAAGCATAAAAGAAAGGGTCTTCTATCACCTGATGTATTAAATCTGTTGGAGGAAAATGACTTATGTAATATTAGTTTAGAAAGTGACGATGAAAATGATGAAAATGTTGAATAAAATATATATTTTTGTAAATTTTGTTTTATTTTACGCGAATTATCTTTTAAATAATATAAAATAACTAAAGAAAAATATTACGAGCCATAAATATTTTTGGCCAACTTTTAGGGTCGAATACCTCTCTGTGCGACGTCGCTGTCGGCGCTCGTGAGCGACATGAACTGTCCCGCCAGCCGCGCCGCGCACCAACGGCTCAAGGTAACTGCTCAGCGTAGCGACACCGCTTCCTTCACCCGTGCGGGCGAGCCTGCATAAACCAAACTTCAGCCAAAACCATCAAACCGATGGAAGCCATCATAATATAAATTGGTTGGTCTATTAGCTAGCTAAATGGAATTGTGGAATATCTAGATATCCTGATACAGGTATTAATACTTAAAAGGAGATCCCACGACTGTATAGCATGTTTTTGTTTTGAAATAAACTTATTTTGATTGATGATTTTGATTAGATATTATGTGTATAGTCCATTTTGGGTAAGATCTTTCCTCCGCTATGGAGATATTAAGGTTTTTTCTCGATATTTTCTATATCCTTATGAACATCCTCCTAAACGCTATTTATCTTTATGAAATCATGATTCTTGTTCCCCGTGTGAAGTCTTCAGAACCAGAATCAGTGATACTATCGAACAAAGCGATCGATGTTCGTCATTCAAGATTGTTACAAAACAAACCGAGGCGTAGTCAGCCTTATACCGCGCGTCTGGAGCTTTATTTCTCAATCGCTCTTTTGCAAACGAGCGCTCTTTTCTACCGATTTTCGTTCGTTATATTCAATTCGCTCTGCAACGATTGGTCAGCGTCAGAACCACTCGTTGCGCAAGTCATATATATCACACGAGCGAATGAAAAATAGAGCTCCTGGACAAACACTTACATTAAAATAAACAATATTCACAGAGTTCATGTGTTTGCCATCAATTAGAGATGCGCACAACATTCACAATTATCAAATTGGCCAATCTATGACATAGTAGACATAACAAAAGAAAAACATGTGTCTACTGTCCATAGTAAAAATGAATATCAAACAATTAGGGTAGCTACTCAACATGAACTTACAGAAGAACAAATACCTATTAGGTACTATGTCAGTGAATTTGGTCGTGTGGCCGGCAGGTGGCGCCGGCGCCGGGCGAGATGGTGGCGGCGCTGTACCCGCCGGACGGGCTGTGGTACCGCGCGCTCGTGCTGGAGCACATCACCACGCACGACCAGAGCGTCGAGGTGAGTCCCGACTCCCGACCCACGCGCTCGGAGCTCGGAATAAGTGAGGCTCGACCAAGACAACGCGCCCAGCTCGCGTCCGCGGCGGCGGCGACTAAATTTTTATTTAATTTAACGCTTAGATGCATGATTTTTCCTTTTTTGATGAAAAAAATAAATAGAAAAATGTGTCAGAAATAGGTAACTGTAGGCAACATTCTGAGCAACTTTCATTATGAAACCGATTTGATCAGAGCAACTTTATTTTTCACTTCTCCATACAATTGAGCTGACTTACTCAGGCCAAAATGTACTGGGAAGTGAAAAATCAAGTTGCTCAGATCAAATCGGTTTTATAATGAAAGTTGCTCAGAACAATGTCCCTAACAAAGTGGTTTCTCATCCTGCGTTAATTCATTTACACCTTGTATTAATGTTATCGCGTCAAATACTTCGCTTCGTCCTAACTGCAATTTCACCAACAGTTAGGGGACACTTAGCTCTTTTTCTTAGCAGTCTAGCGATTGTTTCGGAGGCTGCCTCTTAAATTTAGGTGGTCCCTTAGTAGCCTAGGTGACCCTTAAACATAGGTTAGAGTTAAATGTCCCTTAGGTGGCCCCTAAAAACAAATAAGCTGTCCCCTAATAGATAGGGATTGTAGGTGAAATCGGCCATTATTCACCATCCCCCCAGGTCCGGTACGTGGACTACGGCAACGAGATGTTCGTGAAAGAGAACAACATCCGCGCGCTCGACCTCGCCTACATGACGCTGCCGGTGCAGGCAGTGCGCTGCAAGCTGGCCGGCGTGGTGGCCGCCAGCGCGGACCCGGAGCAGTGGCAGAAGGCCAAGCTGGCGCTGCAGACGCTGGTGCAGGACAGGGAGATGACTATTGTTGTTGTGTGAGTATACACTGAACATTACCATGATAGGGGGTGGCGGGCTGGCGGGTGTGGTGGCCGTCAGCACGGACCCGGAGCAGTGGCAGAAGGCCAAGCTGGCGCTGCAGGCGCTAGTGCAGGACAGGGAGATGACTATTGTTGTTGTGTGAGTATACACTGAACAGTACCGCTGATGGAGGCTGGCGGGCGTGGTGGCCGCCAGCACGGAGCCGGAGCAGTGGCAGAAGGCCAAGCTGGCGCTGCAGGCGCTGATGCAGGTCAGGGAGATGACTATTGTTGTTGTGTGAGTATACACTGAACAGTACCGCTGATAGGGGGTGGCGGGCTGGCGGGTGCGGTGGCCGCCAGCACGGAGCCGGAGCAGTGGCAGAAGGCCAAGCTGGCGCTGCAGGCGCTGGTGCAGGACAGGGAGATGACTATTGTTGTTGTGTGAGTATACACTGAACAGTACCGCTGATGGAGGCTGGCGGGCGTGGTGGCCGCCAGCACGGAGCCGGAGCAGTGGCAGAAGGCCAAGCTGGCGCTGCAGGCGCTGATGCATGACAGGGAGATGACTATTGTTATTGTGTGAGTATACACTGAACAGTACCGCTGATAGGGGGTGGCGGGCTGGCGGGTGTGGTGGCCGCCAGCACGGAGCCGGAGCAGTGGCAGAAGGCCAAGCTGGCGCTGCAGGCGCTGGTGCAGGACAGGGAGATGACTATTGTTGTTGTGTGAGTATACACTGAACAGTACCGCTGATAGGGGGTGGCGGGCTGGCGGGTGTGGTGGCCGCCAGCACGGAGCCGGAGCAGTGGCAGAAGGCCAAGCTGGCGCTGCAGGCGCTGTGCAGGACAGGGAGATGACTATTGTTGTTGTGTGAGTATACACTGAACAGTACCGCTGATAGGGGGTGGCGGGCTGGCGGGTGTGGTGGCCGCCAGCACGGAGCCGGAGCAGTGGCAGAAGGCCAAGCTGGCGCTGCAGGCGCTGGTGCAGGACAGGGAGATGACTATTGTTGTTGTGTGAGTATACACTGAACAGTACCGCTGATGGAGGCTGGCGGGCGTGGTGGCCGCCAGCACGGAGCCGGAGCAGTGGCAGAAGGCCAAGCTGGCGCTGCAGGCGCTGATGCAGGACAGGGAGATGACTATTGTTGTTGTGTGAGTATACACTGAACAGTACCGCTGATAGGGGGTGGCGGGCTGGCGGGTGTGGTGGCCGCCAGCACGGAGCCGGAGCAGTGGCAGAAGGCCAAGCTGGCGCTGCAGGCGTTGGTGCAGGACAGGGAGATGACTATTGTTGTTGTGTGAGTATACACTGAACAGTACCGCTGATAGGGGGTGGCGGGCTGGCGGGTGTGGTGGCCGCCAGCACGGAGCCGGAGCAGTGGCAGAAGGCCAAGCTGGCGCTGGTGCAGGACAGGGAGATGACTATTGTTGTTGTGTGAGTATACACTGAACAGTACCGCTGATAGGGGGTGGCGGGCTGGCGGGTGTGGTGGCCGCCAGCACGGAGCCGGAGCAGTGGCAGAAGGCCAGCTGGCGCTGCAGGCGCTGGTGCAGGACAGGGAGATGACTATTGTTGTTGTGTAAGTGTATCTTGAAGGCATTCACTACCTCAAACTTGATGCTGCCAGCTGGCAGACATGATGCTGGTCTGTGGTGGCCACTCTGAGCAGTAGCAGAAGACCAAATTTGGCTAATTAGCAACAATATTTGGGTATCCTCCACAGTAATCGATTTGAATTTTTGTCTTCGGATAGGCCCAAGAGATCTCACACTCGGTCACTGCTTATAACTCCGCAACACAGCACATCCGCATATGAGCATGGGTTCCGTCTCCATGCTATCAGACTTTGGAACAAACTCATTTAAAAAAAAACGCTTGAGGGAACACTATCTTTCTCAACCTTAATATACCTTAGTATATATATATTTCATATATTTTGTTTTAATATGTATTTATGTACTTTAATATTTATCGTTGTGCAAATATGTAGGTCTACCTTTTATTTAATTATCCTCTCCGTCCTAGGTTTGCTGGAAGAAATCTCTTATTAGAGATAAGCTCGCCTTTGTACATGTTTTTTCCAATATTAAGTGTCTGTTTTATGTTTTCTGTGCAATAAAGTATAAAGAGTAATCAGTGTCCATGTGAGCTGCCTTCTTATTCGCTGTTTCAATTAATCCAGGGCGCGCCACTACGACGAGTTAGACATCGAGCTATACGACTCGGACGAGTACAGTGTGGCGGAGAAACTTGACGCGAGCAACATGATCAAACTGGTCGAGTACACCGTGCAGGAAGAGCGGGACGGCGAGCGCCGCGTCGTGGTGCCGTAGCGCTCGCGAGCAACGCGAGCAATATGCTGCGTGAGACTCGGGACTAGTCTCCACGTTTATTGGGCGCCTAAAATCACTAGGTGGAGAAACCACCTAAAAGGCTGTCACCCAGTTTTTCAGTAGCTCAAATCAGTATTTTGGTTAGTTATACATTGTTGCTATATTATTTATTTATCCATCGAATAAGGTCATGGTAATCTCCACTGTTGCAATGCAAACTTAAATCTATTAATTAGTTGTTATAGAATAGAGAATTTACGCATTTACGAACAGCTCCGAGTCAAACTGACAACAGTGAATGTGGAAAAAATACAGCTAACAGCAGTATGTTCCTACTCCCGATTATTGGCTTTTATAAAAAGTAATGCAAAGTTCTAGATTCTAACGACGATTGGTATTGGTAACGACCAATTTTAATTTCTAAATCATTTATGATCTGATCTTTTTCAAAAACAATAGAATAGTTAGTTCATTCTGTTATAGGCAGGTGCAGTGATCATCACCGACGCTGACTGACCATTGACTGATTTATTTTACAATCTCATCAAGGAGGGCATGATTTTAGACACGTCAAATATCGATTTTTAGAAAGCCAGTACATTTTTTAATACCAAAATGGCATTTAAAACGGTAATTGTTTCCACGAAAGTGCTTGACTGTGATTGTATAAATATAAAAAAATGTGAACGTAGGCTACATATGTATAAGGAAATTATTGATTAAGAAATAGGAATTAAGCAGATTTAACTCTAGAGGCCATACCATATCTCTTCAAATGACTGTCCTCATGGTCTATACCAGCGAAAGGGAGAGGTTATTCTATGAGGCTACTTTGCGGGCTCCCCCTTCCCCTCCTTTGCCCGCGAGTGTCCCATGAACATCATTTGTGTTAATATTGGCCTCTTGTCTTGTTGTAATCAAAAGATTGAAATTGTTTGCATTTTCGTTAAACGAATAAAGACTTTGAACAAAATACTGTTTTGAATCACATATTTATATTAGTTAAATAACATTCCAATAAATATATCATGCGTAATCTCTGAACCTGAGAGAATGCGATCCTGACACATGTAGATATGTCCCTGTCTGTCTCACTCCCACAAGTGAGATAGACTGAAAATTAGCGGTGTCGAGGAGTACCCTGACGTCACAGCAGCCGGCCAAGTCGACTATGAAGGCGAGAGTGGATCGACACGCGAGCCCGTGCATCCAGCACAGTGTATTAAGTAACCAACCAGTAGCCGACAGACTTTTGAGATAGACACACACTATTTGTTATACCTACCTAGTTTAAAATATACGATATTAGCAAGCAAAGTAATAAATATATTCATTTTAACGTAAAACCCTGCAAGTAAGAAATTCACTGTGGAAGATCCTACAGCGGCGGGACAGACAGGGACATATACATGTGTCAGGATCGCATTCACTCAACGGCCAGAATATAGTACACATTTATAAATGAGAGTCGCAAATAAAATACTTTCTTTCAAGTAAGGCACTTCTAACCTATTGCAAGACAAGTCAACTTAGCTCATTGTCAAATTGTGCTTTCTTTGAGTGTGTACAAGAATTAATGAAATCAGAAAAAAACTTTTTATAGATAAAGAACGCACACCAAATATAGCAGCTGCTGATAGGAAAGGATAATTCATCCCTTTGTTACAATAAATAACAACCAGAAAAAGAATTAACAGGCTATGCACTGATACCAATAAAATACTGTATTATTTTAATTCAATAAATATTGACTAGACTGAAAAATCACAAGCCTCATTAATTACAGCATATTAAAGTTGTTCACTTTGGCAAGGATTATACACTTACTAAAACCTTCCATTACTTTTAATGATATGATATTAAAAAAATGTGGATATGAGATGCATGATACAATGTTGATGTGATATTCAAGTATTAGTGACAAAAAGCTTTGGCAATTCAGATTCTAATCGAATGACCCGAACAATAGAGGTCAAGCGCCAACTATCATAAGGATTTGACTTCTTGGGACTGTATGACTCTGGTGGAATGAAAGTACTATAATAAGAAATGAGTTCGTGTGACTGATCACCGTCCAGGTCGGCAATCATTAATGACTTCTCCTGATACTCCAAGTCAGGCTGACAGATAGGCAGCGGTACATTGGTATTGATCGGTCCCCTAGCACAGATCTGCACTATGTCTGTTTGACTTACATTAACATTGTGCGTCTGCAATTCATCAAAGGACACTAGAACTATTCTCTCTGAGATATCATGTGCCGTGAAGTTAGTATACTTGATAAACGATGAGATAGAAGCTACATTGATTGCTGGCTTGTAGTAAAATATGTCATAGTTATTCTTCGGGCTCTGATTCTGGATGTTGTATCGGACTTCATCGATTTTCAGTGCACCCTTGGCAAGGTGTGCACAGTTCCACTGTCATAATTTTAGTACAAACCCTCTTATGGAGTTTGCAAAAGCAAAGGAACTTGGCCTCATTGCAAACACATGGTTAGCAGCATATTCCCAACTAACATTAGTAGTTCCATTCCTCTCTAACATAAGCTTGAGATTCACTCTGCACGAGTTGGGACACTCCCCAGAGTTTTCCACAATCAATTTCCCAGGACCATTAGTAAATATTTCTCTTGTATTTCCAATAATTTTCTTCAGGCTCAAATCAGGCTTTTTCATAACATTTTGTGATGCATTTGGTCTATTTGTAGGGTGATCCATTTTCATCATTTTCCTGTACAACATGGGATATGAAATTATTCTTACAGCTTCTGATGTCCCATTTTTGCAGTAGTATGTAATGTTTATAGTATCTGATTCAGTCAAAAGTTTTACAGATAAACAGTCATCTATTGTCAAAGGATCTCCAATGATGTTTCCAGTTGATCCGGAGATAATAATGAGAGAGTTGTGAACTGTGTTTGGGTAAACTGTAGCAACAGTCAAAAGATCATTGACTTTATCTCGATCCATATCTTTCAGCAGCACAGGGAAGTCAATAGCAGCAATATTACTAAACACATTCCCATGTTTATGAATATACCAGTAGTAAGTCCCTGATAGAGGGTTCAGGGAAGCAAGCAGTCCTTCAGAACCTGAAACTAGGCAGTCTTTCTGTCCATCCCTGTTTACATCCAACATATTACAGTTAATTTCTGTTGGTATCCTTGTTTCTCTAGTGTACCATCCCACCTTGCCAGTGTTCCCAACTATGAGTAGAACACCATTGGCACTGTCACTTGCCTTGTCGGACTGGCGCATGTGGTTGCCGCGGTAGATAAGGATGAGGTTCTTTGTATTAGGCAATGCACCGTCGACGACTTGCACCGCGCCAGATAGCTCAATGTCTTCATATGGCAGTTCCCAGCTGGTGGTCTTGTCATGCCAGTCCCCAGCACAACTATTCACTTCAGAGCAAGGTATCCCCCAAAGGAATATCACTACAGTGAAAACACATGCGAGGATCGAAGCTATGAAGGCGCATCGCCGTGAGAAGGACATCTTATTCGAAAGATCAGACTGCAGAAAACTCACGTTATCCATCGTGCTCTCGACAGTGTTCCCGTTGGTATTATACTCGTCCATATCGCTCAGACTGTAGTTCTTGGACTGCAAGCCGCTATTAATATCGAGATTGTTGCAACTGCCGGCAGGTCTCATGCGAGACTCGAGCTTGTGCTCATCTTCGGAGTCAGAATCGGTTATAATCTGCCTCAAAGGTGCGTAGTTGGCTCCGTTTACAACCGCGGACATGGCGATGAATGCACCCGTTATTTATTTGCTTTCTCACATAGCTACACTCATTTATCTCAGGAAAACAATTAAAAACGCACCGAAGTCCGCGAATTTGCAAATAAATCAATAACAAACAAATCCACAGATAAACGTCAAATGTCACGAAATGTCAGATTTTTTAAGGGTGGATTTACACTTTGCCTGCCTGACGCGTCAGTCCGTTCCGGACCGGATCACGGTACTGCAGATGGATAACAATACTAAGGAATCAATAAATCTGGGGCCTAATACACCTAAATACAAGACAATTTCTTCAGTCAAGCGATGCTTCTGGTATGCTAGCGTCCTTTGTGACCAGCAGTGTGCCTAACCAGAGATGGGCAATCACCCGGAATTATTCCATTTTTAAAAGCTTTTATTTAACTTGCACTGTATGTATGTTTGTTTGTTTGTTTGTTTGTGGGTATCACGGTTCGCGTCAAAAATGTCGGCTTGAATTTGACCCACTTCCCGTTATCCGATTGAGCTGAAATTTCGCATACGTGTATAAGTCGGATGACAATGCAATATTTTTTTGACTTGGAGCTGATCTGATGATGTAGACGGAAGGTGGCCTTGGGAACTCTGTCATAAAACATCGCAACACCATCATGCTTGGGCTCGTTCGATTCGTCTTAACAAATACTTTGGTCTTAAAATATTTTTTATGACATAGTGCTGATCTGATGCTGGAGCCGGAAGGTGGCCATGGGAACTCTGTCACCAAACGACGCAATTCTATCGTGTTTGGTCTCATTTGATTCGTCTTGACAAGCACTCGAATTCTAGATTAGATGTTTTGTCTTGTAATGATAAAGACTAAAAAGTTAAAAATAAATTAAAAGTAAAAAAACATTTTTAAACAAAGTTTTTATTAATACCCTAAAAAGAAGGAAATAAAATTTCAATTCAATCAAATGCGTCATTTTATTACATTACACAATTTATACGATATAAAAGCTTGTTGCGGGATTTATCTCCAAGTCTGTGCAAATAGGTGCCTACCCACCTAATTAGCTCTACACAAGTAAATCTCGCAATAAGCTTTTATATCGTATAAATTGTGTAATGTAATAAAATGACGCATTTGATTGAATTGAAATTTTATTTTCTTCTTTTTAGGGTATTAATAAAAGCTTTGTTTAAAAATGTTTTTTTACTTTTAATTTATTCCGAATAATTCCGATATCCTTCCAGAATTATTCCAAATCCTTCCATTTTGATGGAAAAATATGTGTAAATATGGAAAAATTAAGATGTTTTACAAAGATATTGAATTGAAACCTGCACAAATCGATGTAGGACTATTAGACCAACAACTTATATCATGAGGATTTTTTTCCTTAAACGTCGTAAGCGAGATATTTGATATTTTAGATTGCCAAAAGCTTTTTTTGCAAAATCATTAAATCTTAAGACTTGGTGATAATGTTACTTAACATGACATGACAGATGTCACTTTGTTGACAGGGGTCACTACTTTTGACCAGTGTTGCCATTTTTTACTGGGTTCACTCTACATCTCGTTTATGTGACACTTTAGGTCGATTTTCATCATGACATAAATTGTTGGTCTAATAGCCTTCTATCGACCTGTGTAAGTTTAAATTCGATATCTTTGTAAAACACCTTTATTTTAGACTATTTACACATATTTTCCCATCAAACTTGTGTAAATATGGGAAAATTAAGGTGCTTTTAAAAGATATCGAAATGAAACTTGCACACGTCGATAGAAGACTATTATACCAACAAATTATGTCATAAGGAAATCTGTCCTAAAGTGTCACATTAGCGAGATATTGAGTGAATGATTTTGCAAAAATATACCTTTGGCACTCTATGATATCAAATATCTCGCTTATGTGACGCTTTAGGAAAAAAATCCTCATGACATAAAATGTTGGCATAGTAGTCTTCTATCGACGTGTGCAGGTTTTAATTCGATATCTTTTCAAAACACCTTAATTTTTCCAATTTTTCTACTTATTTGCCCACCAAAATGGAAGGATTCGGAATAATTCCAGAATAATTCCAACTTTTCCAATTGATCCAAACTGGGTGATTCGGAAAAATTCGCAGCACCCATCTCTGTGCCTAACTAACTGACTAGTTCGGGCCTGCATGAATGAAGGAAGGTCGCACAAGTAAAGGGAAAAATCCGAAAACGGTAAATTTCTGTCTGTCTGTCTGTCTCACCGTCTGTTAGGACTTTTTATCAGAAATAGAGATGAGATAGCATGATCGTTTAGTTATTAACCTGTTAATAGCCAGTTAATAGCAAATATGCCTATTAACCTAGCTATTAATGTTTTTTAAATACAAAACAGTTTTTTATGGTTGTATTATCATTAGTGCTCGGAAATTCTGATGTTTTCGGTCAAGTTCGTTGCGGATTTCTTGGCCAAGAGTGCGAATCAGAATTTTCGGGAAAAAGTCGGGGAAAAGCTGTCGTAACGTAGTTACTAGTCCGATTTGCTTCAAAATCGATACCTATCTGTAGATCCTGTTAGAGTCCAATCATGATTCTGAAATCAAATTTTAATAAAATAACCGCCATTTTGAACTTCATAGTTATTGGTCCGTAGTATCCCTATAAAGTCTGTGTATTGGTCTGATTTGCTTGAAAATTAATATCTGGGAATCCGGTTGGAGTCCAATCCAATCATGATTCTGGCGTTCTCATCCATGCGTTTCTGAGTCAGAAACGCATGGAGGTATAAAGCTGAAATTAGTATCGATTACTCAAGTATGCGATTTCTTAAATTCGTAGAAAAATTAAACTTATAGGTCAACGCAATCAAAAGATACCGCATATGTCTCAATTTTGCTGGAATTACTTGATATTCGCAAGGGAATCAAAACCTACAGGGTACTTCCCGTTGACCTAGAATCACAGAGTATACATTATATATATATCCTAGAATCATGAAATTTGGCACGAAGCAAGGTCTTATTGTTATTATAGCACAAGTAAAGGGAAAAATCTGAAAACTGCAAATTTATGTCTTTCTAAAAAAATATTCAATTTGGTTTACATGGACGACATCACACTTTAGTTTTTTATGTGGAAACCTAATTACTAATTACACGTGTTACGCTCTCTAAGTGTGATCGGAACCCTTGGTGCGCGAGTCTTACTCGCACTTGGCCGGTTTTTTAGCTGGTGGTCCCTTGCCTCTCATCTCATCGGCCCTTCAATAATTATATACCGGGGCTACAGACAGTTTGTACTGTCTGCCTACTGTACTTTTGAATATTATTTTTTAACATCCTGCAAGTCTGTTGCTATCTAGGTATCTATGGAACTTCTTCCATGGGACAACAGGGAATAATGAGGTTTCTGTAATTTACATCTTAAACATATTATACGGTGCTGCACACATATTTTTCTATGTCTGTAGTAGAATAAAATAAAACCCAAGCTTGTAATTAAAGGCAGAATGTATTATCTTCATATTTGTATAAATTATTTGCAGTTCTTTCACATGAGTACATAATAATATTTTTATACACAATTATACACAATTTTTATAATCTTCACGATATTATGTCACACTTATGCATTCATTGGCGCTATTCTTTCCTCGCTAATTACAAAATTTTATCTAAAAAAATAAGTTTGCTTTCAACAAATTAAACTACCATATTGTTGGCAACATCAAATTGAACATACAAAACAATCAGTGGTTTTGATACGGTGGCCACCGAGTGAGCCGTCGCAAAGGGTAGCTATAGCTAGCTACTGCAAGACACTGCCTATTGCATGACCTACAGCTGAACTTACTTGGCAAATCATTTAGTAGTCCTAATACGAATTTGTCTGCTACATTTAAGGCTGGGTTCACATTTTGGCAGTCACATTTTATTTATAACATATTTATACTGTACATGTGAACTTAATTTATTAAATACTAATTGAGATTATTCACTGTAGGTACATGAATCGCCTATTATTGTACCTCATTACCGCACCCTAGTCTTACATACGGATCAGCCACTGATATAATAGATGATACTTAAATAGAAATTGCCTTCGGTAATAGGTACTTCGTATGCGCACTATTACGAAAATAAACGACAAACTGTTATTATTAAATAGAAATACAATTTATAAAACTGATCGCCATTTACTATCGTAACCACGCTTTGCACAGATCACGATATAAATAAATAGATAACAAACAAAAACAAGAAATACTTATATAAACATATTCAGCCTCAAAAATACTTTGAATTCTATAAATGCAAGGTGATCCTTGTTTCGCGCTATATTTAAATACGTTATTACATTACCCGGCGGCAAATAAAGCACATCGGGAATTGGGTACAGATAACATCAACACTTCAAACGGGTACTGTGAATGACAGGCGAACAGTGCTTTACATATCCGACTAACTCACTAAAGTCTTCACAAAATAAAAGGCCCGTTTTGACAGTTCACGCCAATGAAGTTTTAACCCCTGATGCGTAGGTAATAAAAGCCAAATGTTGCGTACAAGCAAAGCGTACAAGTTGCACCTAAAACCCGCTTCTATTACCTACGCGTTAGGGGTTAAAACTTCATGTGCGTGAACTGTCAAAACAGGCCTTTTATTTTGTGAAGACTGCAAACTACTAGACCGTCATTGAAAGCCCGATGTGCAATCTTTAGCGCCGGCTACTGTAGAATGTAGTTGATAATTACTTAGTTTGATCATTTTACTTTGATGGCACTTCATACTATTGGCAGTAGGTACAAAGGATTGTCATCAGAATATGGTACGCGGATTCTATAGCTTACAGTATCTGCAGGCTTATAGACTGAGTCACATAAACTAAATCGGAACTCGAATAGTTCTAATAAAGGGCTCTGATTTGGTCTTTAAGTAAAATTTAGGAGAATACTGGCATAACTGGGACAGAGCCAATTCGCCTGTACTGTAACCAAACAAAAATACATACAGTGACTTTCACAAGAGTGGATAGGAACACAGCTTTGTTAGTATAGGAGTTGATAGTTAGTAACTTAAAAATAATGCAATAAATAAATTATTTAGGTGTCTTAAAAAATAGTGTGATGTTTCCTTACGACGAGATATGGACAAGAGTAGACATAAGTGAACAATTAGCTAAAATTATTATAAATATTTTTCAGAAGTTTTACTGCATTGACATTTGCAAAAGAATCCCAATTCTATTTACCTTACACAGGAGTTTGTGACTACTATAAACAATTCACTAAATACCATAATTGAGTCCCATTATCTATACTTACATCATACTTTCATAAATTAACAGAATCGGTAAACGTTGCATTCGCAGGGACCGGCCCTCGACACTAGTAGCCTGCACTAGACAGAAATGCGATCACCACACGTTTGTACCCAATTTATCTAACTAACCGAATCGTATACACAAATAAATACTACTACACTAAACGTTAGATCGAGTACGGATACTCCCCTAGGTAGTCTAGCAATGCCGGCGGTAACGGTAGTTTCTTGTACTGCGGCGCGGTTTTCAGGTTCAACGAGAAGGGATTGCTTGCGACTGAGCGGTCTATCGCCTTGTGTACCGCTAGCCTCGCGGCGTGGAGCAGGCTCGGGGGGGACTGCCGCAGGGGGGTGGAGAGGAGGACGGGGGAGTGTGCGTGGCCGTCCCGGTCCACCCACATGGTGCCGGGCGTGCGCCGCCGGGTGTAGTGCGCCGCCATGTCGACCACGCATCGGAACCGCGGCATGTATTTCGCCATGGACCAATCGCTGTCTAACCTGGAAGAGATGGGCGGATTGCGTTACGTTTCAAGTCGAGTTTCAACGACAAACAAGACACGGAAGGGAATTTTTCATGAAGGACGCACGAGTCGAATAATGTGTCACTGGTGACAGTAAACATGTGCTTGAGCGTGATACCAGCTGCGCCAGATATATCTATTGACGAGGTCAAGAGGTCATCTGAGTTTTCTTGCGCACAACAGACTATATATCCAATTGACTGCGCCTGCGGGGGAATGCGGCTCGCCAAACGTTTGTTGTATGCAACAAACGTTCGCATACGCAACCTATGTACGATGACGGGCCGCCAGACAGTTTCGCAGCGGCTGACCAATCACAGCTCTCTTACCTCGTCCCCCGCCCGCCCGTAAATTGGTGAGTTGTGTTTCAAAGGAAAATGTATCTATGCGCTCTCCACTGGATAAGTGCTCCCTGGTACAGAAGACCAGCATCGCATGTTTTCTGACGTCTTTTGTGGCGATGATAGGCGCATTGTGTGAGCGTCATGCCATTGCTGACTACAACAGACAGACAGCGAGGTTTTGATATGTGGCAAGAAGTCCCGA
Source organism: Argyresthia albistria (assembly GCA_963457715.1). NCBI lineage: Eukaryota > Metazoa > Arthropoda > Insecta > Lepidoptera > Argyresthiidae > Argyresthia > Argyresthia albistria. Next base: position 3,037,343 of record OY735264.1, on the reverse strand, counting down.
TAAGTCCAAACAGAAAATCCCGCTGAATCACATTTTGGAATTATTAAATTGGTTTCTGCGGACGTGAGCAATCGACACCAATGATTGATTCACAAAACCGCAATTGCGCATTCAGAATTTAACTGTATCATCGTGTAATTGATGGTCCTAATTTTTCCTGATCACTTGCGTGATTCAAAGGTTTTATGTGTTAGAATATTAGAAACCAGTTAGTATGTTTTGGTATGTATTCAACAGTTGTATTCCCGATAAGGAGAGGCCAGAGCTTCATTCATTCCACAACCATATTCAGAAAAGTATATCAAGGTCTTCCCCGCGACTTCATCGACCCATTTCGCTGCTAGTTTACCTAAGTCCTTTGTAGGGCGACATTCTAAACACACCTTTAACTTATTTCTTCTCGCGTGCGGATTCTGTCTCTTGTCAATCTCTTTGTGCGATGACATCCGGATGGTACTAAAAGAGCCGAGCCGCCAAGTTATCTAGAGAACGGCCAAAGCGGAACTACTGACGCCACTACAAAACGTTGTTGGATGCTGTTCAGTTGGAAACTTGGAGTAGATGGTGGCGCCATCGCTCATTCTAGACAATATCACAGATACTATAACATTATACTAATACAGATAGACCACCTAGAACAAAATATGACACCGGCGTAAATTGAGATGCTACGGAAACTTGGTGCAGCACCATCGAATAATTGCAAATACCACGAGATGGCGCTTAGATATATAGGATTTATTCTAAGATTAGCGCCACCTAGAAGTATGTAAACTGAAACCATGGCGTTTAAAGTACAAATCTTACTCCTCACGCCATCTCTTTTTACGAAGGGTTACTATTCTAACTTGTATGGGATGAGCACCCTGTAATTATATGGTGGCACTGTAACTGATATTTTCTAACTGGTAAATCTGTCCTCACCTAAAGTAGCCGTACATCTTGTCATAGACCAGCCGCACGGAGGTGGGCCCCCGCTCCGTCTGCACCGACAGAGAGAACTTGAAGTTCTTGTCTCCGGAGTTGCGTATCAGGAAGGCGCCGGCGCCCGCGTCCTTTAGGAGCGTCTGCGCCGCCTGGAGCACAGGGAAAATACACTTTGAATAAATGGGCCATTTTTTACAGCGTTAATACTTAGGTATCGATAGGGAACATAATTGTAGTGCAAGTTGCACTGTGCAACAAAAGACGGGAATCGGGCGAGCGGAGTTCAACAACATGATATAAAAGCTCTTTGTATTGTTATCATATCCAACCATTCATCCAATCTTCTAAGGAATACAGTCGGTACTTGTCTATTTTATTTTGTCTTTGTTTTATTGTACTTAACTCATTTTGACTGCACACAATAAAATAGTAAAGAAAATAATTTGCATGAGCTCTAAAGAATGCTGCTACCCCATGAAACCCGATACGCAAGTTGACGCAATGCGTACCGAAAATAGCTATCTTAATACCACTTGCATAGCGATTGCATTAATTGATATTCCGTGAACACTAGACAGACTTATCTTTTGTGACATCCAACATCCGTGTCACACTTCTAGTAAATTACGCACTCAAAAGCGTGGTCATTTGCTAAGCTAATGGCACCATTAAGATTAAACACTAACTCCCTGATACCGCGTATAATGAACTTAGTCATTCAGGCTTCCTAGAAAGTTAAATACGACATTCGTTTAACGCGATTCCGAGCAATGGCTTTTACGGCAAATTATTATATTTGATATGGTCTGTGACGGTTTTCGTAGAAATATTAACTTACATTTCGCAAAAATAATGGCGCATCATATGGCATTAAAATTACAGTAGAGATATGATTAGTATGATTGCAAACAAGTACCTAGTTGGTTTCACCTTGACCACTTTTCATGTGTAGTTTTACGAGAGAATTAATGTTGCTGATGGCTCGCAATCTTATGTAGGAAAATTATTAATAAGTCTGATACATCTCGCAAAATAGTAAGATTAAAATATCTATGTATGACTGGTAAAATGCACATGTTATATCTAACCTACCTACATCCATGCGTAATAAATATGCCACATAATATTTCAGACTACAGCAGCGAGTTTTAGCTGTCCACTGCTGCCATTAAGTATCCATTAAAAACTGATTTGTCCCTATCTACTAGTCTGCTAGTACCCATCCCCCTGAGAAACACCATCTACTTTTATGGAAACAAAAACCCACCTGCCAATCCAGATTCCCATAATACCACCCCGAGATCTTCAAAGCGCGTTCCGTATCGCCCAGCCGCCTGGCCACCTCCTCGCACGAGGGCGCCACCTGGTGGCGGTGCGGCTGCGGCAGCGCGAAGGGAGAGGGCACGGGGCGGAAGGCGCGGCCGCAGCAGTGCAGCACCCTCAGCTCCTGCTTGCACGTCGGGCAGCATGGCGGCTGCGGCGACCACGCGCACGGGACGCGCATCTCTATGCATGCGTCTGGAATGGACGAAGAAGGATGGTTAATTAAATAATGAGGTGGGACCCCCACTGGTACAGAGGCAAAAGTGGAAACTATGAAAATGTCATTTCATTGTCAGTTGTTGTAGTGTATGCTGTTCAGTTGGAGTTGGAATAAATGGTGGCGCCATCGCTCATTCTATATATAAGATGGTGGTTTTCCATGGCTTGCAGTGACAGGTGGAACTAACGCTTTTTTTAGTATTCAGTTCTTTATTGCCATAAATTACATGTTTAAGGGGGCTGCAACCGATGAATTTCCCATACAAACGTGATACAAAAATGTTTTGAATTTGAGACTGTTAATCGGATTTATACACTGTTTACGCAGGTTCCTGTTCTGTATACCAGGGTTCCTCTTCAACCAATTTAAAAATATTTTTAAGTTATTTGAATAAGAACCTTGGTATACGACCAGGAACCTGCGTAGACAGTGTATAAATCCGATTAACAGTCTAAATGCTTTGAACTAGTTCTCAAATTCAAATCATTTTTGTATTACGTTTGGAAAGTCGCGCAGTCGCAGCCCCCTTAAAAAGATCTTATGAAAAGTACAGTAATGAATCAGTGTACTTCTTCTTCTTCTTTTTGACAGGTTTGTTGCTTTGCATGGAAGTGGCTCTTCTCTCTTAAAGTCAGCCACTTGCAAAAAAATTTGTTAGAAGACTGGGTGATCTGTCCTCAGATTACACTGGCCTACATACTTTTTGTGTGGTGCATCAATTAATTTTGATGATTATATTATTATTAGCTTAACATGTCAATCAAACATGTCCTCCATTTTATTTTATCAGCTCCAGTTTTATATTTATCACTACTTCAAGCCAATTGAAGCATATCTCCATTTTTGCATGCAATTCAGTACCTCAGTGAAATGGTAGAAGTTGATAATACATGGGAATTTGTTTCAATGTAAGTTGCTCATCCCTTAAATGTAATTTATTGAGCACCATTTGTCAACCGAGATACAGTGTATTCACGTATTCACTAGTTCAGTTTGTCACTGATCCCTCCTATTTTACGAAAAATGTTCCTAATTAAGTACCTATCTTCTTATTTTATTTAAGTAGAATCTGTGTAAAGCATGTTATCTGTCAATAAACAAATTTCATTTCAATGGTCAATAGCAACAAATATCATGACTAAGGATTTTTTCATTGCTGTATGGATATGTTGAGTTATTCACCAATTTAGTTATTATCAGTTTCATCAAATATGCCTACTTTGAGTTTCTTGAAAATCCACAATGGAAGGTACACACAAATTGGCTCTGTGTAAGTAGTGGTACCTAACTAAAGTCTTCACAAAATAAAAGGCCCGTTTTGACAGTTCACGCCCATGAGGTTTTAACCCCTAATGTGTAGGTAGTAAAAGCCAACTGTTGCGTACAAGCAAAGCATACAAGTTGCACAGGAAAACCGCTTCTATTACCTATGTGTTAGGGGTTAAAACTTCATGGGCGTGAACTGTCGAAATGGGCATTTTATTTTGTGAAGACTGTAAAAACACAAAGCAGGAATATTTGGTCAAACTTAAAATATTAATTTTGGTAGAGTAATTAAATTAAGCAGAGTCTAACGACAAGATAAAATCTGTAAGATCAAAACACACTTGAGTAGTTTGATATCACTAAAATAATAAACAATTAGAGCCTACCTAACTAACCTATCTAACTCTAAACATACATGAGAACTTGTCTTGTGAAATTATGCAGTCATACATAAAATTCATACAACTTACTTGGAGGGTAACATCTTGCAGCTAAAGTCATTTTGTAGGACAACAGACTATTGCCGATAATCTATAGTGTAGCTGTTAGCATAGCACAAAGACCAACGAATTCCTGGAAACTCTGCCTCCACAGTCAAAGTTCCGAAGGCCACTGTTCACTACTTGGCATATTCGCACTGTGACCTAAGCTAAGATATACATTAAAATAGTATGAGCGCTATTTTTATTATGAAAATACGAAGATAAAACCGACTATCTTACGAAATGAAACGCACAATCACACAGAAATCACAGAAATGAAAACAAAGTGACGGACGAGACGAAGAACGACGATTGTCTTGTCCGACTGCTGATTGACAACTGAAATGTCAAAGCACGCTCACGTGAAAGGAATCGAGCGAGGCCGGACCGGAGGACAGACAACGGAACGGACCGATATGAATGAACGAAATCTCAAATCAGACAGACTGACAAATTATTTAAAAAAATAGTTCTACTGTGTTTTTTTGGTTTTTTGAAGTTTTGTTGTTTCAAAGTTTAGTTTCACAGATTTCTTCATTTTGTGGATTTTGTGATGCCAGCACCCCATAATTTTCATTTGTTTGTAGTAGATGATACCTAAGGTAAGTTTAGTACCTACCATTTGTTTTGTTTTACTGGTTTCCTGGGTTATATTGTGTGTGGTTGTTGTATTTGGATGAATAGGTATTCAACAAGGTGAAATGTCAAAACGTTTACAAAACTACCTATTGCTATCGAAGTAAATCCATTACCTACCCTATGTCCCTGCGAGACGATTGGGTTACCTATCTAAAATAACCCAATTTAAACTTATATTTTTACAAAACCCAACGAAAAGGCGTAGATTAGTTATTTATAGGTACCTACCTAAACTACGTACCCACATACCGTGGCCCTCTTTCGAACTTTAATAACATAAATAGCGTCACGCCTTTTCCCATACGGGGTGGCAGAGCCACATCTGGGTCAGTGTGTACATAAGGGGGCCGAACCCCACATCTGTGCCCACTTTTAGCCAGTTATTCAATACCTACTCCATTTTGCTTGACAGGGGGCTAGCCCATCGCCGCTACTATGGAGCACCTAATGAAGGTTTCCTCACGATGTTTTCCATCACCGTTAGAGTGTCCGTATAACGTACCTACAAATGATTTATCTCATCTGACCATGTCAGCACCGGGATTCGAACTTGCATCTCCTGCGTGAGAAGCAAGCGAGCGTGAAACCCACTAGACCACGGAGCACAACATTTAATGTCTCTTAATATGATGTTACTGTTCCTATCCTAGATTCTTAGCCTACCTAGTCAGTTACGCGTTACTAGTTAGTTATGCGTTACTAGTTAGTTACTTACCTAAAGGTTTGCTGAAGTAATGTCAATAGGTACCTAGTTTATGTTTACAATATTTTTCTCAAACACCATAGACATGTGATGTGTCACTCCACTCACTCCCGGGCAGATGTAATGTCAAATTCGAAAGGCGCTACAAATTACCTACAATGTATATAATGTATTGTCCCAACTTTTTTGGTACGAATAAATACGCAGGTGTTCGATTCGCATACGGCCGTGCCATAAGCGGCGAGCGGCGGCGGCGGCGGCGGCGCGGCCGCCGTAACGAGTTCCACGTAGCGCGATTATATTCGGCGTTCTTGGAACCCCCTACCTGCGTTCATGCCCCGCGCGCTTTCACAACCATCTGCTTGGGGCGACTAACAGAAATCAAAATATGACACATATTTTATCTTGGCTAGGTATCAGATTTATATTATGTTGGTTTATATAATGTGCTTTCCTCAGATGAGACTACGTCCTCTATGATCAGAAACGATTTCTATGAGGTGCCAATGTAATAGCAATTTCGTGTCAATTGTTCAAAAGTAGCTTAATAGCTTTCTGCAGCACTTAACTGTTATACTGCTATAAAGTAACTAGGTACATATATCATTCAACCCCTCTTCAACATTCAACTCCTCAACTGCTGTAAAGTAACTACATATTAAACTAGTGGCTCTGTCAGCTGTGACCTCGCGAGTATGTCTATGGGAAAGCTGAACTGCTAACACACAACTCACAAAATTTCACGAGAATCGGTTGAGAAATGCGCGCTGTAGAGGAGAACAAACAAACAAACAAACAAACATACGAAAGCATTTTTGCCCAATCCTGAAACGGAGACGCTTCGCTCGCTTCGCTCGCTCGGTCAAAAAAATAACCCAAATAGTTTTCTTTCAATAACACATACAAACTTATGAATGTACCTGGTTACGTACATGCAGTATGAAAGTAGCCGCACCAATAACTTTGTAAACTACATTTTGCGATCTAAAATACAACCTATTAACTTTTTACTAAAATTATATAGTCTGTTTCACTCTCATAGTCTTTACGAATCAAACGACACCTCATTTGTTAATATCCATCGAGCCGTTTGGGTTGTAGCGATTTTTTTACATTTTAAAACCCCATATCTCCGCCATTTTGAAAAAAATCCAAAAACTGGCTCGAAAAAAAAACTATTTGATTTTTCAAGCTACTCACAAAGTTTCACGCGAATCGGTTGAGAAATGCGCCCTGCAGGGGAGAACAAACAAACAAACAAACATACGAACGCATTTTTGCCCAATCCTGAAACGGAGACGCTTCGCTCGCTCGGTCAATTATCATTCAATCCCTCTTTTTGTAGGTTTAATAAGATAAGACCAGTCCATCAACTCTAAACTAATCTATTTTATTTATTGAATGACGAAATTATTCACCACCACCCGTCGATTATACTATACAGGACATATAGTATACAAGTCTGTGCCACCACCACACGACAAGAAGTCATCGACATTCAGTAATAGATTATAATTGAAACAAAAAGTAAACTTTAGAAAAAACCGACTTCCACAAACCCTATTTCATTAGATTGATTTTAATACAAACTGTAACCCCTTACCCCCCCCCCCCCCCCCCATTGGGGAATTAATTTTGTCAAATCCCATCACAGTGCTACCCTACGCTACTAAGGAACCTGTACAAAGTTTCATGGTTCTAGGTCCACCGGCTTAGGCTATGCGTTGCCTGCCCGTTAGCCACGCATTGTATTTGTACCTAGTATTGAGCAGATCTGGTGGCCATATGTGGTCATCTTGAGCAGTTCCGCATCACAATATTATGCTTACCATGTGCATTTGCACGAGTTATTATGAAAAACACAAAAATCACTATAGGTCTGCCTATAATATTTGAAGAGTTCCCTCGATTTCTCCAGGATCCCATCATCAGATCCTGACCTGGTGTCAATGGGACCAATGGGAAGGTAAACCCTTTCAAACAAATAAATAATTTTCCAAATCGGTCCATCCGTCTAGGCGCTATCGGGGAACATACATAAAAAAAATAAAAATATCCGGACGAATTGTAAACCTCCTCCTTTGGGAAGTCGGTTAAAAATGACCCCACTATACAAAACCTAGTCATATCATGGCATCTATTTGTGTTGCGTGTTGCGTGTGGACAGTAGGGAAACAGCTTTCAGATTCAACATCCAATGACGAACTAAGTTCTCAGTTCTCGAAATTTGCGACCTCGATAATAGAGAAATCTTCGGTAACGAGTTACCATGAAACGGCTTTATTAATCATGTATACGAATCTAAGAACTTGGCATTATATCGACAATTACAAATTGCTTCGCTGGTTTTAGAGTTAATTTGCATGTAGTAGATAATTTTCTTGGTAATAAATATTCACTAGAATTTTGGACGGTTCTATGAAAATTATAATAACTTTGTGTATACCTACCTTATTACTTTAAAAGTATTATTTGTATTCAAAATTATAACATAATTAGGACTAATTGTACGTAGGTACTTATTAGTTAGGTATTGTTGTGTATACACAAACCTACATACCTTTACACGCAACACGCAAGCGATATCTAGGCAGGGAAGTTTTATAATATCGAGATGGACAGGATATCATAAGTCGGATTTATTCAGCTAATAGCGTGTGTAATTTACCTTAATAAATTAAATGTAAAAAAAAATATATTTTAAACAAAGCTCTTATTTAAATGCCCTAAATCGATTCTAATGCGTCAAAACATAACATTACACAATTAGATAACATGGTACTACTAGTAAAACTTCGCCCACACAATTTTCTTTGCCCTGAAACGGAGACACTTACAGTACAGTAAACAGTAACATATAAAAACACAAACATAAAAACAAAAATAAAATAGCCTTACTTGGAAACTAGATCTACATTAGACAATACACGCACAATAACGCAAGCAACACATGCACAATCTACAGCTATTTAAATTTGAAATTTTCGCAATTCCAAGAAGCCTTGAATTCCAATGTGTTTTTCAGCTATTCCGAGAACCATTTAATCGGAAAGACGAAGTTTAGAAGCCCTATAGCGACGAACAAGACTCAAGCATTTGACAAGAAATTATATAACGTGAACTTTTATTGTGCGTCTGTACTACTACTCTGCACGGAGATGCCTTGAAGTGCTCTTTCGGAGAACGTACCCGTTAATGCTTAGTCATTTAATAAGTTTCCATTTAAGTTGCTTTATACTCAAAATATGATGATACAGCTATTATCATTAAAACAAAGGTATTATTTATTGATAGAACCTGTAAAACTACCTGTGGGGATAACAAATCCAACCTATGGCAGATCAGTCGTGACTCGTGCGTAACTGACCACTATTTGTATATACAATGTACTCTGTGCTGACCACTCGCTCGCATCGCACCACCCGAATTCATTTGCAGGCACGAGCCGTTGCAAATGACCGAGGGGATACGGGAATCTCCAATACATACGCGTGAAACGAGATAATTTCCAAAGCCTAGTAGTGCTATTATGGAGTTTCCATACTATATAGACTAGCCTCGGAGATAATTGCCTCTCTGTGTCTGCACCACACACAAACATAACACGAGCCACTGTCGATGTCGTCGAGTCGTGACGATGCGATGTATGGAATTAATATTATTGATTTGTCTCGTGCCTCGCGTAGAGTCGGAATAACCATATTCCGGAAAGACACTAGTCATTACTAGAAAGAAAAGGATTTATGATTTGGTTTTCACCGATTGTTACTTCGATTCGTGGAGATGTATATTTTTTAGGTAGTACCATAGATATATCATAGCTCATAGGAGATATACATGTCGGCAACAGAAATACATCATTATTTCTTACTTTTGAGTTAATTTGATGTTAGTAGATGTACCTATTTGGACGAAAGTCACCATGTGGGTACAAAAGATATAGCCATTACTGCAAGCGGAGGTTAGTTTCATTCAACACTCGAGTAAGAACAGTTCAGGTTTCAGAGGAGATAATTAAGACTCCGAGCTCGTTACTGGCGCCTCCATTTATTATTTAGTCGTATGGCTTAATTATAAGTACAGTAGTTTCATATTATTTAATTACAAGTTAACAGGGACATATTTTATGGCTTACCCAACCAAGTAGAGTTCTGTAATTAAAGTGCATGGAGGGTTCCAACCTAATATTATTATTTAATTATCATTTTCCTTCTGTTGTAGTCGGATAAAAAGCATCCTATATGTTAATCTAGCTCATAAACTATATGTATGATACATTCAAATCCGTCCAGCCGTTTCAGCGTGAAATACACACAAACTTTCACAATTATAATATTAGTGTGATGCTGGCTGATTAAATATGATATTCGGAGGGAACACTAATAAGAGAAGTTTTGTGTAAAAGTTTTTTAGCCTGGTTAATTGCGTCATATTGTATGATAAATAACTTAATGATAACCATATAACTCTTCATTATTTGATGAGCGTTTTTGCTGTGTTTATTTTAGGAAGATCCAAGCCCAGTGATCTTCCGATAACGGTGTCACGATAATAACCACCCACATAGATAGTGCTCAATGAGTTATGTTCAATTCCTTCACAACCAAGAAGAACAGCGATCAGTCGGCGGCGACTAAAGGCTGAGTCTTCGTGTTCGTTTGACATGTATAACACAAAAAAAACGCGTGTAGCACCGTACACGTGTTAGAAGTAAAACTTCTGTAGCTAGATCATTAAGTGGTACCTATACTATACACCTATACCTACCTATACTAAAAGAGATTTAAATTTCCAATTTTGAGATCCAATCTCTGCTTCAAGTTACTTTTAAGTTTCAGACGTCCGATTATTTGAAATTATTTTATACTTGTACTTACTTTTAATACGTCATGTCATTTATTTCCCACCATTCCTTATCTACAATTTGTCGCGCTCGTGGTGATATACTTAACTCATTCAATAGTGTCACTACTATTTGCATCTCGCTCAGATTATATACCATCTGACGTCACGTCTTTAAGCCGTCTCGCTCAAATGTATGCATTGCTTTGCTTGTTTTAGAAATCCATATCGACCCGTGTGACATTGATGAAACTCTTTTCTTACAAACTGTATGGATCGCATCGCACAGCTGTCAAACATAAGTTCCGGTTCCAACAAAGAGGTTGAACGAAGTAGTAGTCATAGTTGTTTTTGTTTGTCCCAGCCAGCGGCGGCGGCGGCGGCGGCGCCATCTTGGCCATACCGGAAATCAAGAACTCGTGGAAGAATGCTTAAAATAATTTTTATTTGTTAACGTTTCATCAGGTTTTTCTCTCACTAATTAACATTCTTTATTGTACGAATGTATTATTATCTTATCTGATTAGTTAAAAACCGTATTGAAAATAGTTGCGGTTTTAAAAGTCTTCAGCCGACCCTGACGTCACCGATTCCAATTTCCGTTACATTTCTTAGCCTCTCGTGATAGCACCCGGCTAGTAGCAATTGAAAAGCAAATATATGAATAACCCACAGTTGAGAGGTTAAATAAATTTTACCCCCGTGCCCCAAGAAGTTTTACTTCAAAAACATCACGTAGGTAGTGTTGAATAAAAATTCTTTTAAAAAGACATGTTTTCGTTCAACCCGCCATATCATAAATTGCCCAGTAATGGCTTGGCCATATATTATGAAATGGCGAGGCACATCATGATGTGCCCAATTCTACTATCGGCCGCCGACAGATCAATAGCATCAAGCATGCATGTGCAGATATACTAAAATTGCCAAAGATAATACAAACAGAATCACTACAAAAATGAATGCTACCACAGATACTATAATTGCTACCAACTTTGTTGATATTTATGAACATACATCAAACCGGTACCTATCGTTTGTGATACTGATTACATCCAAAGCTCCGCTGATTGTTTATGTTTGTTGGTAGGTTAGCAGTAAATGAAGTCCTACATATTGTATAAATTCGTCGATATAAACTTTCTCAGGCACTGCGCATTTGTATGGATCGAGGAATGCGGCCCGACTTCTCAGAAGCGATGCTGAAGATCTATTAATACACCAGATACGGTATTTTTGGATAGAGACGATATTGAAAACATGTGTAAATACTCGGACGGACAAGATTGTAAACACAGGAATCGTCGAACCGAAAAGATAAAAGGTGTTATTAGAAAAATACTACTTACAGTGTATCTTGAATTCCAGATTACGGATCCGGTATTTAATAACTTGTGTCTAATTAAAGAATACTTAATAGAGTTGTTAAACACCCCAACTCAACTGCGTTTATTTCCTTTGCTATCAATAGCGTCACCATCCGTGCTTATTTTCCCTCGTGAGTATAGAAAGCTAATAAAATCGCTGAAGTATGCCATAAACGAAGATCTATAAAAGGCATTTGTTCGTGTTGGCTTCTGGCCTTTGCCCCAAGTAGCGCTGCAGTTGGCTCTGGCGCCGGATTGTCGCGGGTAACTACCATAAAATCCCATTGCACAACAGAGAGTTTCTCAAAGACTATATTATGGCCATTAAACCTTCTCTCCTCATTGTTCGCCGCTTTCTCTGCGGTTACGTCTATTTTATCTCAATCAAGATCTACACTCTGTATGCAATACTGTTGTGTGTTGCCTTGCCACCCTCATTTGACTCCATTCAGCTATGAACGCGTGATTATGTGAGTAGCAAGAAGTGTGGATTCTTGGTAATTCATACCCGGCGTGTAATTAATTATTCAAGATGAACGTCATCATGATAACTATTATGTGTAAAGGTAATGGTCGGTTAGAATTGGAATACAGAAAGACAAGTGTGTCTATTCACTGTTCATACATTTCTAAAACTAGTTTTAAATTATTCCACCGGATAGTTCATTAACTTCATTCGTGGGCTGCAGTCGGTCCCGGAACATCCTCGGTTTACAAATGGTCTGTTTTATTATATAACCACAACGTGTCTTCTCGACCGAATTAGTACTTATGGAAAATTAATTGCCTGCCGTTACGTAATAAATAACGAATCTTCAATGGGAACCTGAAAAATATATTTATCTTGTCGTGGCCTATTTTGCTTCCGCGTACCCGGAATTACTACTTTTATCTTCTATTTTTAGTTGATAAGCGTATCTCGGCTTTTTAGTTACGATCCGTTTTTCTATACCTAGTAGGAACCTAAACTGGAGTTAACTTATCATGTCTTCATCTTTACGCAGATATAGCTACCTAACCTTAATAGAAGCTCTAAATAAAATTGCTTCTCCTGTCACGTCACATGAAATATTCATTCTCGGAATAGCGTAGAGGCGTGCCATGCCACTATGATACCTATAAACAGGGCGAGCAGCGCACCTCAATCGAGCCAATGTGAGTCACTTGTTATCATCAACAACGACCGAAATGCGTCTCAATATGATATCGTCTTTATTAGCGTGCGAACGTTGTGATGTGATGTAATAATGAAAATCTCAACTACATTCATCCTACCTACTATACGTTTTCATCCTGTAGCCAATCTGATGATTCGTATCCAATTCTGCACTCCAGACGTAATGCCAATGCCACAATTCTAAAACGCTTCGTATCGTAAGAGAGCAGCCTAACGACTGATACGGCTTACCAGCGCGGAACAGATCAAAGCAGTATTTCAATCAGTTCGTTAGACGAATTGTCGAGCCGGGTTCGCAGTATCCGCCATTGAAATTTAAACTAGCTGACTTCTGGGAAAGGTGTGCTGAACAAGTCAGAGAAGAAAGTATATGTACCAACCTTTTTCATTCCTCGTAGCCAGCTCAACAAAGATACCGAGCGCGCGTAACGAACAGTAAGTTGAACATCTTCTGAGGAATTGTAATACTAGGATTTAATGGAACAAATAAATGGTAGCCAATTCGGAGAAGTTTATGATATCGATCGATGGACATTTACTGGAAACAATTGCAAAACGGTGTTATCTTTTGCAATTGATGGAAGTGCGTGCTCATCATTCATCATTTTTATTAGCTTGACTTGAGATTGTAGTTGGATCATTAAAAACAAAGTTATCACATTCATTTAGTATCTATGCAACTAATCTATAAAAAAAAAAGATGTATTTTCTCGTTAGCATAATGTACAAGTACAACATCCTTTCATACACATCACATTCAATAACCTAACGCAAGCCAACACAGAAAGCTTTGCCGAAAGTTCCAGTTTAGAGAAGCTTGTAACGAGTAACGTTGTATTTGTGCATTCGTGTGCAGCATGATGTTATGTATGACCCAATCGTCAATAACATGGACACACTTAAGGATAAGAATAGGTCGTTGCATGTCACGGTACTCGTGCCCGGATCTAAAACCCATTTCACAACATCTGGTCCTTCCCCGAACAATAACCGACAATCATAATTCAAAGTTATAGCAATGTGTAAAAAATGCATAATAAAGAAAATGGCATCATAATGCGGGCGATTTCTCATAACAACAACCCTGGGGTCGGGAGGCTTCCAAGGATTAATTACGAGTTCCGAGTAGGCCCGCCACCGGGCCAGCCGGGCCATTCGATTCTCGGTATATCCGAATCGAAAAAGGAGCAAAAAGAGTGCGGCTCGTTCCGAGAACACGCATACCTGCGCTGCGCCCGCGCCTCGCCGGCCGCCGCGCCTGCGGCGATGGCTCTCCGCGCTCATTGTACCCTCCTCCACCCATATTTTGGATCTTCTTTCTGCTTCTTGCTTCCTGGTAACGGGTGAAGCGAAACAAAGTAGGTAGATATACAATACAAATAGGTACCTATCAATGGATAATTTATTTCAAGATTTGCAAGATGTTTAGCAAATTAGTTATCAACAGATCTTATCAAGCTCTGCAAAACAATGATACCTAGATTAGATTTTTTGTCCTAAGTACTTATTATTCAGAGGATCATAGGTTCAATCGAGTGTGTCAAGAGAGACAAGTAGTTTTCGCAGTCCTATCTAAACGCATATGGTTAGCTTTGCTACCTTGTAATTGTTTTCAAGTTCCCAACTACCTACATTACTTTGTTTACTTTTTGTAAATACGCGTCTTCAGTTTAGACATTTACAATTCTCAGTTACATAATTAAGTCACCGAAAAAGAGCATGTTTCTTTTATCCTTCTAACTTTCTAACCTTGTCGCTTCTATCATAATGCCTTTTGTTATTTATTTACCCTTTCTAAACTTAGTATAGGTACTTACCTACGTGACCTAGTAGTAAAGTCCCCTAGCTAAGATATTTCGATAAAGAGGATTCTAAAATTCCGCTGCAGTTTAATTTAACAATGGATGTTAGTGTCATTCCAAGTTTGAGTGTGTGACTTGCTAACAACGCAGTGTCCAGATTTCAGTTAATCACTGTCATTAATTCCATTCGTCCCATCAAATCACAGAATTAAAAAAGTCGCAATTGTTTCCATTCCATTCCATGCTAAATTTCCTGGTAGACGGTTTACCTCTCTGTGTCCATTCCCGGTATGCTCGAACAATGTGCATTGTCTAGGTAGCAATCGGCTCCAACAATGGTCTCTGAGAGCAAATTAGAGATACCTCCAAGAAAGGAAATTAATTTTGAGTCTTGCTCAGCCCGGGCTCTGTGCATTGAAGTCAGTGGGGAACTGGGGACTCTTGGGCATGGGCAGTCTACTAGGAGTTTAGCGTGTGCAATCGACAGCTCGCACAATGATCTATTTGATTCCCTTGTAATTTTCAGAGTTTTGTTTGTGTTTTGTTTTCTACCTAAAGAGCAGTTTATTTCCCCTAACAAATTCGCAAATTGGGTCGTGCAATACATACCTATAAAGTACCCAAAAAAATATTTTGGCTCCGCGGAATTGGCTTTGCACGTTGGCAATATCTGGCATATAGGTAGGTACCTCTACACTACCCTATCCTAATTAATTTAGGTAGGTAGGTCAGGTACCCTAGCGAATCTCATGAGTTACTTGTTAACAACCAAATCTGTAGGTGTTCCGCAGGGATCTGTTTTAGGTCCTAGCATGGATCAATCTTACTCCCATTATTTTCCTGTGCTAAGATCTTCACTAATACTAATACGCCCCCTTATAGACACTCTGACCTTTATTTTTCATTTCCAGTTTTCAGGGTTAACGAAGATATTGACGTAATGTGTAATTAGTTATCGATAAGATGATTTCTGGCTTGACCTATCCCATTAAGTACCTAGAACATGATTTATTTCTTAAATGCCACGATGATTTGGGTAGGGGGACAAGACTAGCTAGAATTGATAGAGAAGATTCCAACCAAATTGGTCGCTCACCTGGTAGTTTCACCACCATTGGAGGTTCTATCGGTCGGTGGGGATCCAATGTAAACGCCTTCTGATCACAATATATAAACACAGACACACAATCCCACTTTTAATTTCAATATTTCAGTATAATTCCAATAGCTTGATTTCTCAAACTCCAATATTTCTGTAAATCCACTCGCAGCCGTTTGGTTTCTCAGTAAACTCTTTATAAGCAGTTTCGTAGAATCGTTGTTCACTGGAGAAATTAGTTTGCAGAAATCAGCGGCGTCGTCGGTCGACTTCCGTCCGCGTAGTGTCACAGACACTGTTCCGGTGATGTGGCACATTCAATTTCACTAAACGTCGGTACATTTGTGACCGGTAAACATATCGCGGAGGTGAAAGTTCGAGGCAACCCGCCTGGTGCGACGGCGCAAACGTCCCCCTTCATGTACCGAAGCGAACTGAAGGCAGGTACGGACGAGCGGTTGAGCGAGCAAGGCGCGCCGCCGCCGCGCCGCGCTGCGCCGCCGTCCGTCATCGTCGCCAGTGTAAACACGCTGGCTGAGGCAGGACGCGGGGAGCGGGGCTCCGACGCGACCATGCTTGGAGCGCCAGCACCATTGGCACTCGTTCGTTTTATTCGCTTCCCAGAAGTGACGGCCTTGGCGCTTCTAGGAAATTACCTCAAGGTATCGCCACTAATTTATGAGACTGTTCTTTCAAGCAAGGTTGGTTGGTAGTGGCAGCTGGCCGAGCCCTCGTGACTAGGTAGGGTACGGCATTTACATTCATATGAGTGAGGTACCTATAATCTAGCGAGCGATGACCTCAATTCTATTCCAACTTGTGAGTATCTCTCAGTCATCGATCATAACATAATCAACCACGGGGGGTTATGTAGTTATGTATGATGCGTGTCTTTGACCCTCTACCTGACCTTAGCCTACGCGCTTTACATGTTTAACATACACTACCCAAATAGGGAGTTCATTGGCTTTTCTCTTTTTGGTGATAGTGATGGCATCTAGTATCCGGTTGTTATAGCTGTGCGTGGCTGGCGTTGGTGTAGGTACATAGGTATTAGCTGGGTATTAAGTATCTATCATAGCTCCGGGTCAGAACACTATCGTTCTTCAATTAAGAGGGCACCTTTCTAAAGATCATCAAAAACAAAGATAAGAGGATAAGAGACTACATACTCATACAACAGCAACAGGTAAATAAATAGGTAGGTACCTAGGTAACATGGACAATTGAACAGCTTAATTTACCAACAAGTAGGTATGTTTTGAAGAAAGGACATCTGTAATAGACTGATATAGAGACGCATTCGGAATACCTACTCATGGGTTTACGTATAATTGTTTGATTATTTGTATTGAGATTAGATACTTTACTGAGACGGTTCTATCTAGAAATGAGTACAATGGTACAAGTACAATCATGGTACAATATGTTAGCATCAGCGTTCGTAAGGAACGTCACGGTCTGGGCGGGAATTTTATATTTTGGCTGTTTTCTCAACTTCTTTGTGAACCTTGTGCCTTTTTATTAATTTGACGAATTTCACAATGTGTTGGCGAATCTGAACACTGTTTCACGTATCAATATCCTAAAATAAAGCAATCATTATTACACACTTGTCGAAATTCGTGTTAATAGTACATTACTTCAGAGGGAAGAAAGTGACAGTTCCATACCGAGATTATGGCATTTGCGCCACGAGCTTGCGAGGGGCGCAAACCATTTGAGGTATGGAACTGTACTTTATCCTGAGGTATGTATAGTGCTTTTTATTACACCTACGAGGAAAATTATAGACATAAATGCATAGAAATCTGCAGTACTTATGAAAATTTGATACGTTGGCAAAAGGAAAAGAAAACGACTTCATTTTCTGAAAATGTATTGCTCGAAGTTTTTCCTTTTTTTATTCGCCCGTTTCTGGAGTAGGCTAAGATCATAAGGTCATGCAGCCACTTCTTCCGTGATTCCGCGCGTTTTATATACAAAAATAATTTCGTTTTTAATTTTCTGTATGCACCAAGGAGGTTGGTAACTGGTAAAAAAAAAACTGTATGTGGCCAGTAACAATTTACTTGAAATTTAATTAGTAGACAGTTAAAGTCTCTTTGCAGTATGACTGCTGACAAATAAAAATTAAAAAAAAACCGGGTATGTAATGGAATTTCATACATACTTCCCACTAGTTCCCACCCTTGGGTCGGAAAGATTTTCATACAAACTTCCATACCTTGGGATGAAAGGATTTGAAGAGCGGGATAAAGGCGTTTCTTCCCTCTAATTGGTATAATTAGTATGTATTTTCAGAGCAGGTGTGATAAAATAGTTATTTATCCAACAAGTGAGGAAAGTTCGTTTTTCCTATGAGTTTTGATTTTGAGTCTTGAGCGAACGAAGGATTGAAAAATAGAATCACGAGCGCAGCGAGTGATTATAAAATTCAATCCTGAGTAAGCGAAAGACTCAACAAAACTAATAGCAAATGAACTTGCTCACATGTTGCATACAAAACTTTTCACCACTCCCAGCAAGAAAGTATTCAGTCACCATAGGTAAATAAATTAAACAGTCACAAAGCAAATCAAAATAATTCTTTATTATAAAATAAAAAGAGCTGTTATTCATGAAAATAATTTAAAAATTAAAAGTAAAATTATTGCAATTTTTCAAGTTAAAAGTAACGTTTTTAATGTTTCTGAACTTACAATAATTTGATAAATTTTATAAAAAACATTAATCTTAACTTATAAGTATTTCTATTCTAAGTATAAATTATTTATTTTTTAAAATATCTTTAAAACTTAACATAAAAATCAGGCAAGGTTAGTTTCTGAACGGGATCATTACTTTCCTCACTGTTCAAACAGTGAGGAAAAACTAACTTTCCTCACTGTTTTCGTAGAGGAAAGACACTTCTTTCGTGCGGGAGTGGTGAAAAATGTATTTACACAATAATATTCAATTGGATATTAATTTATTCTAAGATATTGATACATTATGACGTGACCTACTATTGAAGTCTGTGGACGTGACAGTGTTTTTCTACCGCGGCTTGAGTCAAATGGATAAACAGTAAGTATCACGGTTTACTCAAAGTTATATCCAAAATTTTAATATCCAAAATATCCAAAATTTTAATTTCCCGCCCGTGACTTTTCACCGCTGCTTGTGCATCATTATGGCGATTGGCGGCGTCTTGATTATATTTAGCAGCTGTCGTCAAAATGTATGAAATACTAAGTTTGACACTTAGTTGTGATTGACGCGCTGATTGCAATTGTTATTTTTGGTGCAAGTGACACTAAATCTTAATGTGTCAGTCTCTCCTCTGTATGATCCCAAGTAACATTCCGGGTTCTAAATAAGATGTCTAGTCGTTCACATGTACTCCACAAGCTGTGCAAGTCAGCTGTAATAAGAGCTGTATAGCTTGCTACTTGGGATCCCTACGATACAGGCTTGCCTAGTGTGGGGATCACAAGTACTGCTTTTGTTTATTTTTAATTTTGCACATAAGTCTTCACATAATATTTAAATTAAGTATATTAACTGTTTTCTTTTGTGAAATAAATATTTGATTTGATCATAAATAATTGACCGAGCGAGCGAAGCGTCTCTGTTTCAGGATTGGCCAAAAATGCTTTCGTATGTTTGTTTGTTTGTTTTCCTGTTCTCCCCTGCAGGGCGCATTTCTCAACCGATTCGCGTGAAATTTTGTGAGTAGGTTGAACAATTAAATAGATTTTTTTTTGTCGAGCCAGTATGTTTTTTTTTTCAAAATGGCGATGATATGGGGTTTTAAAATGTAAAAAAATTGCTACAACCCAAACGGCTCGATGGATATTAACAAATGAGGTGTCGTTGAATTCGTAAAGACCATGAGAGTGAAACAGACTATATAATTATAGTAAAAAGTCAATAAGTTGTATTTTATATCGCAAAATGTAGTTTACAAAGGTATTGGTGCGGCTACTTTCATACTGCATGTACGTAACCAGGCACATTCATAAGTTTTTATGTGTTATTGAAAGAAAATTATTTGGTTTTTTTTTTTGACCGAGCGAGCGAAGCGTCTCCGTTTCAGGATTGGGCAAAAATGCTTCCGTATGTTAGTTTGTTTTTCTGTTCTCCTCTACGTGTGTTAGCAGTTCAGCTTTCCCACCGACATACTCGCGAGGTCTACAGCTCACAGAGCCACTAGTAATAACAATAGGTAGGTAGGTAGGTACTTACTCTTCAGGATATTTATTGCTCTGTGCGCTCATTTTACTCAGTCTGTGTCAAAGAGAGCAAAGAAGTACATGTCCGTGTACTGTACGTACGTACACACACAGTCTCGGCACAAACCCT
Organism: Argyresthia albistria; assembly: GCA_963457715.1. Lineage (NCBI taxonomy): Eukaryota > Metazoa > Arthropoda > Insecta > Lepidoptera > Argyresthiidae > Argyresthia > Argyresthia albistria. Next base: position 3,017,149 of record OY735264.1, on the reverse strand, counting down.
TTGTTTATCTAATCTAGCCCCATTTGCTGCTCAATGCCATTACGCGGAACTAGAGAAATCGCATGCTACATGGAATCGATTTACGGTTGGTACATTACTTACATAGATTCAATTACTTTGTTCCAAAAAGCATAAGCATGCAAAGATATGTGGAAAGGAATGTCGTTCAACGGCACCACCCCACAGACCAATAAGGGAAAAGTCGTTTTGGTGGTACCTATTGACGAGCGGGTCCGCCTGTCTGTCTGTACGTTGTATTTTTGTACCTACTGTAGGTATCCAACATTTCATGTAAATCTAACTTTGACACGAAATCTTATTTATAAACACAATTCTTGGAAAAACTCAATTGTTATCTATTCTAACATCGGACTACGTAGCTAGGTAATGAGTTGGAGCTCGCGAGAAAATAAGAATGCAAAACATAAATCATATTAAAATTTGTTTTTCTCTGCAGTATTGGGAACGGAACAATGGACGATTTCTTCTCGGCGGGCGGACTGTAATCAATAAGAGGCAAGATAATCGAGTGTTCCTCGAAAGACGACGCGTGTGACATGCGCCTGCGCCTGCGCTGCGAGACACTTCTCCGAACACTGTTTCTTCATACTTTGTGTACAGCCGAGCACTGAAACACATTTACCTCCTTTTCAGACTAGAAGAAACTTTTTGAGATAGAGATACTGAAAATGAACGTAGAGTACTATGCTTAAACTATATTGATAGTCATTTTGGCTTTACATCGCTTTAGCTGACGTTTAAGATAATTTTCCTAGTAATTTAGCTTTTTGTAGTTTGCTAAAATTTGACCTATTACCGAATCACTTCTGTGACCGACTTCACGATAACGAGCAACAGATGGCATTCACGTGCGCGCGCAACATTTCGTCAATAATGGCCCGAATAATAAATAATGTGAGTGAAGTGGGAATCAGTGGGTGGGATACGCTCTGTTGCCTCGCGGTCGTTAAAGTTTGGCGCCATTATCTTCTTTTCCGACACCATTCCCTTGATAACAATTCGAGTACAATGCTTTTTGCTTTCCTATTCTGTCTATGAGAAATTGCTTAATGAATGAACAGATTGCTTTTTACTTGCTATTTTCAATTCGTCTCCTGTATGAAGATATCTATGTATACATGTATGTATATGTTAAATCCCGACATTCTACACAATGCCTAGTCATCGTAGTCAACATTATAATATAACATAGCGTCACGCCTTTTCACATACGGGGTGGCAGAGGCACAACTGTGAAATTATGATAGAGATTAAAATTAAATGAATTTGCACGTAGAAGGAAAGTAATTGGGAGTTCGATGCTCCGGGAATGGTGATAGGAAACAATCCTTGGGGTCTGTGCCGAATCTTTTGGCCTGGGTAGGTGGCAAATTGGATAATGACCCCACCTACCTCCCACTTCCCCACCTACCTCCCACTTCCCCACCTACCTCCCACTTTTCTGTGTAGAACGCTCTGCCGAACAGCCTGTATTTTATTTTTTGTATTTCAATATTTTGTCAAAGTAATGTAAAATCAATACCTACCTGTCTTTGAATCCCAATCATAATTTATAATAGATATGTTTCGTAGAACGTTCTAACTGGCTTTACCTGTTTATATTAATGTTATCTTCATTGTGTGAATTAAAATGCTTTGAAATATCAACAAATCTAAATCAAATCAAATCAAAATCAAAATATGTTTATTTCAGAACAGGAAATGTACTTACTTACAGTGAATTGACAAGTACAGTAAATAAATAAGTACTTAAATAAAAAATAAATAAGTAGCCCCCACCAACCTGAAGACCAACATCTAAGTAAGTATTTTGGTAAGTTTTCGAAGCCTTAGGAGGATAAAAGGATATCGTCCGAAAAACTTGGACTTACCAGAGAGAAGAGAGAAGAGGTGTAAAGGATGCTCGCTCACTCACGATGCAATCTGACTTGCAAGTTGCTGCAATTTGTCCTTCTCTCTCTGTCTACCTTCCTGTCCTGTCTTCTTTCTCTGCTGCAAGGCAACCTGCCTTCTATGAGTTGCAACAACAGATTGCTAGTCAGATTGCATCGTGAGTCTAAACAACTCCCAAACACAATCAACGCAAGGCATTTTGTCGGCCCGTGCCAATAACCGATGTTAGACCGACCGACGAGGTGTACTGTACGTACACCATAGAGTAAATTCGGTACTGGGTGTACACCTTGTATTCTTATTTCCATCCCATGTTCATTTCAGACCCTGTTTTAAAAGGCAAATAGTTTCAATTAAAATCTAAGTTATCGGTCGAACATTTATAAAAAGGTACCTGCGAGTAAAATTTTCGACATTTTGTCCTGCCTGGTTCGCCGAAGTGGAACTAGGTACTGGTTTATTTTTAATTGTGTAGTTTTGAACTTAAACTTCCTGTTTCTTTATTCGTATGGAATAAACTTACCAAGATAAGATTTTACAAATCTGAGTAATGTGGTACCTACCTGCCCATAGTATTTCATCATGATTTCCTCAAGTGTTTCGCTATTATTATCTATAGCTCAGCTGCAAAAAGTTGTAAGTAGTAGTAGGTACCTATATTGTATTATAAAGTAACACCTGAGAGAGAGCACAAATATCAGTTTGATTCCTACCTGCTTACTAACGGCTTGTCAGCAGTGCCTTCAGGCTGGTTTCAGAGTCACGCTGACCGTCAGCGCGGTTGGCAAGCGCGGTTCGTAAGCGCATACAATACACATACATTTCATACAGCGCGGGCGGTAAGCGCGACTCTGAAACGATACAAGAGACAATAGTCCCGCCCCGTGACCCGCGCCGCTTGCCACCCGCGCCGGCGCAAGTGTGACTCTGAAACCAGCCTAAGGTTCACTTCGTCCAATACTTACACCATTTTTAAGGGCTATAGGGGGCAAGCAATGTTCCTTTTTACATTACATGTATGTAACTTAATGCATTTTAGAAGACTTGCGCCTTAGAAGAGATTTTTTTTCTTGCTATTATAAAATAACTAAGCATTACGTAGGAACGAGATATAGGATGTGTGTGATAGGTACCTAGATAGATATTATGATAGGGGGACATGAAATGGGCCGGACTATCTACTCGCACATAAATTGTAATTTTGTGGTTTTGTATTAGCGGTTAGAAACTAGTTACGAGACGAGTATAATAAAAATCTAGTACATGTATCAAAAGCACCCATCTATGATATTTAGAATGGTCCCCAGTTCCAAGCAATATCAAGCAACAGAACCGTTTGTCTTGTTGTCATCCGCTTGCAACAATTTCTTCGCAACAAGAAAGAAAGATCCGCTGCGGGCCTGCGGGACGTTTCATCAGAATCCATTATTTCATTGTACAATTACTTGAAGGAAATTGCCGGGAGTAATGGAAGTGGACGTATTTTCCAGGGCCCGGAGTTGTCAGAATCCATTCATTTATTAGCCAAACACTATCTATGAGCTCTGTAATTACTTTTTATAATAGCTGCTCTTGACGGAGCGAAGTAGAATAGGAGTTCATGGAACAGCGCGTGGTACCACTAATTGTTAAATTGTATGAAAGTTTAAGAAAGGCTCTATTTATAGTGAAGTCTGCAGTTCTGTCTAAGTAGGTATTATGATTCGATTCATTCGATGTAGGTAGTCAATTATACTTAGTGGACACAATCACAAATCATGAAGACCAATTATGATTCCAGTTCATGTTTAACCTACGCAACGCCGAAATGTTAACGACACGATTTCTGGCGAGTGCCTCTGTGCAGGTGTTACAGAGGAGTGGAACTTGCCACTGATTAGGTACTCTCTTTTCACGAACTTAGCTGGGAGCACGGTTCTCCACATTTTTCAGTTATTGGCAGCTCCAGCCTATTTACTTAATTTAGTTACTAAGTAGTAGATAGATAGATAAAAGATTTATTCATTAGACAGTACAAACACATAAATTACAACAATAAGAACAACAATAATAATCAATAAAATACAATTAGCAACATACTTATTCACAATAATTAACAACAAAACAATAAAATCAAGATTGCTGGTTGGTATGGGCCACTATGTGGTCATGTGATTGTACCGCGAGAATGAAATGTAATGTAGTAAGTACCTAGTTATAGTTATATGACGAATAGTTTCATCCCTACACTCTTGGAGGTTGGCTTTGGTGGTCGGTCAGGCTCCCCATTCATTCTTCGCTTCTAGGGTCATACTTCTCCCGTCATAGGTTTTGACTTTTATTACCATGGAATGAGGTTCAAAATCGCGATGCGTCGAAATTAGGCTGGCAGTGAAAGTGTTATATATAACTTTCAAACAGATGGATGATTTCGAGATGATTTTTACTTGAAAACAAGACTGTGTTACGAGAAATTGTGTTATGATATGTTCTATCTATGGTTGATGGCTTTGGCGGTCAGCACCTCATTCATTCTTCGCCAAGTGCTCTGTTATGCGCCGTCTGGTCACACCCGAGGTATTGAAACTTTCAAACAGATGGATGCTTCCGAGATGATATCGAGTTTTAGTTGAACGGGACTGTACTTATACGAGAAATAGTTGATTATAACTAAGTAATGATGATGAGGTTCTTCTATCTATCAATTCGCGCAGGTAATGCGGATAATCAAATTTGGTAAAGCAGATAATCAAATTTGGTAAAGCAGATAATCCAAGCCAGTTAATCAAATTTGATAAAGCAGATAATCAAATTCATTGAACGATGTTATCTATAGGAATAACTAATATCTAGAGGCTAGGCGGAATTTAGATATCTAATGCCAATCGCAGTACAGAGGTTACGTAAAGTGATGATGAGTCAATAAGCACCCCACACCTATTATACGTCTAATAATCTTAGCCAGCATGTCTACTGCCCCACATGCTCATGTAATGTGTAACGAGCTAGACAGAAGTTAGCAATAAGTAGTATATAGTAGCTATAGGTATCAATCGAAATAGTCACATAGGTAGCTTTAGCTTTTCTCTGAGGTTGTTTCGGATCAATTGCAGTTTACCTCAGAACAATACCGTACCAAAGATAAATACTCTTTTCGGAATAGGTACACACACACAACACACATGACATAGTTACAGGTCTAGTCCTTAATAATAAATAGGTAGAGTGCTAAAATGACTGAACCTAAGTACATATATGGGGTCATAATAACATAGGGATCACTTGGTGTAACCCGTCTCTGGTGTAACCTAATAAGTATACATATGATTTAAATTGACCTCCAAAAGACTGCCATAATGTTATGCGGTTGAATTCTAGAGATACCATGACATTCAAGAGTTCATTCGCCTAATCGGCAAGGTTTCGACGAATGTTGTAATTTTTTATCAGCTCTATCTAACTACGCTTATTGTGCCGATTCGGAGAATAGGATAAGTATAATAGGGTACCTACTTATCTGCGCAGTCATGTTACTACGGAGAAGTGGTACTTCATTCATTAACCCCTAATAAGGCAAGGAGATTATTACTTCTCACATTCAACCTTATGGCTTGGTGTTAGGTAACCGATGAAAAATAGTTAACCCCTAATCTGACTTAAGCATGCAGAATGTTTTATTTGTGCTATTGTGTGTATATACTATTGTAAACAGTCTGTCATTCCCAGAGACTATACGGGTGTAACAGAAAGGGGTTTACAAGCCGAAAGAGGGTTGTTAGGGACATCATTCTGAACAACTTTCACTACGGGACCGACTTGATCAGAGCAACTTTATTTTTCACTCTACCATACGGATCTTGAGCCGCAGAGACTAGAAATGTAAGTAATGAATTATTAAAAATAAAGTTGCTCTGATCAAGTCGGTCCCATACTGAAAGTTTTTCAGAATGATGTCCCCAACAACCCTCTTTCGGCTTGTACACCCCTTTCTGTTACACCCTGTATATCCAATTGACTGCGCCCGCGGGGGAATGCGGCTCTCCAAACGTTTGTTGTATTCAACAAACGTTCGCATACGCAACCTATGTACGATGACGGGCCGCCAGACTGTTTCGCAGAGGCTGACCAATCACAGCTCTCTTACCACGTCCCCCGCCCGCCTCGCCGCCCCGCCCGTAAATTGGCGAGTTCTGTTTCAAAGGAAAATGTATCTATGCGCTCTCTACTGGATAAGTGCTCCCTGGTCATTCCTATTCCGTGGCAGAAGAGGCACGGTTTCGAAATCACGTTTTTCTGATCTTAGATAACACAACATAGCGTCACGCCCTTTCCCGTACGGGGCGGCAGAGGCAAAATATTGCCTACTGTCAGCTGGTTTTTCGTTACTTCATTTTGCGTGACAGGGGGCTAGCCCATCGCCGAAGATATGGAGAGATTAAGGTTTCCTCACGATGTTTTCTATCACCGTTAGATAGAACGAATGTCCGATAAAGTAGGTAGGTACATAATAATAAATGTAAGCATCTCATTGGTACAGCAGCGCGATTCGAACCTGCATGTCCTACGTGGGAAGCGAGCGTGAATCCACTAGACCACGGGGCTGTCTTCATACGCGTTCGTCTTTTGTTTCGGCAAGATGGTAAATAATATATTTCCGATGATTACTCATCGGTTAAAAAGTATTAAGGTGGGTTAAATCTTCTTCCAAACGGGAAGGTACGTAGATATTTAATAATAGTCTAGTTTACATATTATTATTAATAATTATAAGGAAAACGCACTTGCGCACGCGCGGGAAATATATTTCTTGAGTTTCGTCCGCGGAAGGTTGTGGGAATCCCGTTTATTTCCGTATTTATTAATCATAATTATTAGGTAGCCTGTAGGTAGGTACCTTAGAGTAGGTAGCTAGGTAGGTATTCATTCCTAATACCTACCTACATAGTACTTTTCTACGGTACGGTAGGGATTCCCATATTATATTTGTACACTTAGGTAGAATATTATAATTTCAAGAAATTAAACTTTCCCTTCGATCGAGTTCACTTTTGTTTGTCGGTGTTGTCGGTAGATATACAGAAACGTATCTCTCTGAGACGTAGAAAGTTATCTCTGTCGCATGGATGTGGTACAGGGTGATTTCATCAAATCTCAGGACATATCTAGGGGTTTTTAGCAAATCCCTGAACTGAATCTAGTGAATTGATTTGATCGAATCCCTTTCCCTATACAATTTGATTTGATTTAATGACTTTAGGGATTTGTCCAAGTCCCAAATATATCTTATACCGCATCATCTCCACAATAACTATACGTATTCTATTACTTGTGAAGTACACTACCTACCTGAAGGGAGGGCGCTGACAGGTCCGATGTTGCCACTTTTTGGTGAAAAAAAATAATAGTGATGGGTAAAAGAATGATTTAGTTCACTCTAGTCTCCAAATAGAATGATATCTTAAAGATGCTACGATAGCTAATTATAGTAATTATTGCCTACCATGAACTGAGAAAAATATTTAGGTAACCTACCTATTTAAAATACAAGCCTATCAGCCTACACGTTAAAATTCCAGGAATTGTCATGCATTCCTAGAAGGCGTAATTTTGAAACGGCGAGTTGCGTAATATTTCAGCGTGTTGATTTTCACAGTAACCATGTCGCAATGTCTGGCTTGTATTTGTTGACGTGATAACGTCTTATAAATCGATGAAAACCGGCAGAATGTTCGAAAAAATGTCACGTTTCCTGATCTATTCTATTTCTATTAGCTATTAGCATAGCTATTTTCGTGGCCGAGTCGTATTAGCCCAATCGAGGAGGAATTTGACTACCGACTAATTTCCCGGCGTTTGAAATTTGGCATGTGATGAAGTTAGGTAATACCATGCATAGATGTAAAATAATCCAGGTATTTTTTTTACGAGAAGTTAGGTATTTTCACCTAAATAGGGAAATCCTGTATAACTCTCTGTGAATATGGCCTCGGCCTGAAATACTTTCTGTATACTTAGGTTTGTATCATTTAACATAGGTATATAAAAAAATCCAGCTTTTTTTCCATTTTGAATATACCTAAAATTACCTTTTTAATATTTTTCACTCTAGCTTCTACAGATAATGAGCTCTTTAATTTATTTACTTTTAATATGTTTTGATATCCTAAAATACATAATTGCATTTTGTAATCCAGGCGATTTTCCTTTTTAAACATCGTGAATAAGTTTTTCCTGAAATACTGAGTGTGAACTAAAGCTCTTTCAAATTTTATTCCTTTTTTAGTTATGATTCGCTGTATTACAATAGATTTTCCAATAATCCAGGGGAAAATCGGCTTTATACCAAAGAATTTCCAATCCAATCAAGGTCAGCTATAAGGCCCCGTTCAGACTACGACGGGAGCCACGCGGTTTGAGAATCGTGCTGGCACCACGCGGGTCTATTTTCTTAAGAATGTATGTAATCGTTCAAACACAACCGCGCGGTTAGTTCACCCATTGTTTTTTGGCAGTTGTCTGGCGGGAGCCACGCAGTTGTGTCTGAACGATACATTCCTAAGGAAATAGACCCGCACGGTGCCCGCACAATTTTCAAACCGCGCGGCTCCCGCCGCCGCTAGTCTGAACGAGTGCTAAAGTCCATTCACACAAACAGCACACTGAAGTACAGTACGGGGCGTTTGATTTGGGACGTCGGGTCTCATCTCACTCTCTCTCTCTCTCTCTCCCTCGCCAATTCAAACGCCGAGTATCAATACTCGTCGCACTTCGGTAGCTCTAGCAGGAATATTTGACAGCGCAAAAAAGTGTTCGAGCTTACATGAAATGAACCTAATGGCATTGTACATAAGAGTCACTGACATTTAAATTCGAAAACTTTCTCGACGCGTAAGTTTTCCTGCTTCCTACACGGGTCTCGTCCCCGAGACGTGCCAAATCAAAAGCCGGGTACTGCACGTCACACGTCGAAGCACACCCACACACACACACACACACAGGGCCGTATTCCTAATACCACCTAATACTCTTGCTCAATGGGTTCTACACTCCGTAGACAGTTATTTTACCTTCAGTTACACCTTTGCCTCTCTTTCTAGCTGTACGGAATCCTGACAGCTAGAAAGAGACGGACAGATATATGTGGAGGTAAAATAACTGTGAACGGAGTGTACCTGAAAAGCGGATGTAATTTAGTGTAACATGCCATTATACTGCTTATTACCAAGAGCTTATAGCCTAGAATTGTGGAAAATTATATTAACATAATATATTATTTTAGAATGAATTAACACAGTCAGTGCAGCCTTAGATGAATGCAATAAATTAAGCGCAATAAAGTAATACGCCTTTTTCCATACATACTTATAATACAATAACATAATATACTTATGTATAGAAAAAGGCGTGCTGCTTTGCATAATTTTACCCAGGTTCCGTCAAAAACTTGTATGCAACTGTTTATAGTTATAAACCAATTATGCTGTTTATAGTATTATCAATATCATTATTACAGAATAACTAAGAACTCCGTGGTGTAGTGTGAAAGTTTCATGCTTGCCCCTCACGCAGAAGATGCAGGTTCGAATCCCGGTGCTGACCATAATGAGATAAGTCATTTATCTTAAGTAAGTTATACGGACTTTCTAATGGTGATGGAAAACATCGTGAGGAAACCTTCATTGCTTCATAGCTGCGGTGATAGGCTAGCCCCCTGTTAGAAAAAATGGAGTATTGAATCACTGGCTGAAAGTGGGTACAGTTGTGCCTGTGCCACTCCGTATGGGAAAAAGTGTGACGCTTTGTTTAATATACCTATATAATTTTACGTTTTGTTTAGACCATGCAAGTCATTTGTTGCGTCAATTTAATTGTATGCAAAACATAACATAGCGTCACGCCATTTCCCATACGGGATGGCAGAGGCACAACTGTGCCCACTTTCAGCCAATGATTCATTACTCCACTCTAGTTGTATGCAACAAGCAAGAAAATGGCAGCGTGTAATTAATTTCTTTATAATAAACTTAGCAATAATCGCCAAATCGTGATAGATCATGCCCTAACTTAAACAATAAATTTAGCCTCTCGCTCGCACATCTATTGTTATATTATGAATTATGAATATTGTTAGTTTGGCCCGCCCGCCCCGCGTAACCAACATAGTTAGGTATTTAGTTAACCTAGGCATCGTGATGTGATGACGCAACGCGGGTGAGGCAGCGGCGGTGGCGGCGGCGTTGTGGCGGGGCGGGGAGACAAGGAGACGGGGAGAGGGTGGCACAGCGCATCGGGGCCGTTGTACGCTTTGCCTGTATGCAAGAGTTGGCTTTTATTACCTATGCATTAGGGGTTACAATAGGGGGTAAAATATGTTGTCATAAGCCCCGCGGATTGATAATGCGTAAAACGTCAAAGATCTGACAGTGTCATGAACAGTATGTCTATAGAAATAAGAGCTACGTTTTATCAAAATCCATCAAATGTATGGAACTGTCGGGGTCATTGTTATTCTGCGGGACTGATACTCTGAAAGCAAACATTTTGCTTTCTCGTGTACACTAAAATAAAACATATTCCCATTGATTGAAAACTCAATTCAAAGAAGGCTATTTGAGATAATTCAGTTTGAATACGGATAATAGTTAATACTGATTTGTACGGAGAAGTGAAAAACAAAGTTGCTATGATCAAATCGGTTTCATAATTAAGATTTTTCAGAATGATGTCCCTAACAAAATAGTTACTTATTTAGCGTTGATTCATTTACACGTTCTATAAATAATTCATTAATTTATTTACACTGAATTATTTTAGAAAGCCTACTGTTTGCGACATTTAATCAAAATTTATTTCTTTTTTGTTATTAAATTCCCGATCGATGGACATCATTTTTTGTAGGTGTACGCGAGAAATGCGACATTTCATGGAATTTAAACTTAAGTTATAGTTATAAATATGATTTCACGTAGAGCTCGTCTAAGCTGAAATGACGCGCCCCACTCCTTGGTTTTGTATTTACTTGTCATACAAAACCAAGGAGTGGGTCGCGTCATTTTAGCTTAGACGAGCTCTAAAAAGAACGCTAGAGGCGGTGGAGCGGCGCGCGGCAATAGCGTCCTTATGTGCACACTGGTGTGATTCTCGTTAAAGAGATGTAGTTTTATGCATGGCGATAGCGTCCTTACGTGCATGGGCACACTGTCGTAAATTGCATACCACCGCTTAGCACTTCCAGCGTTCTTGCGTGAAGTATATTCCAGAGGAACTAATAATAGCGAACAATAGACGTGCGAGTGAGAGGGGATGAAATAATAATGTTGTTATATCTCTATCTAGTACATCATTCATGTTAGTTACCTACTGCAGCTAGTTTATCTGTAGAATTTGCTAAAATGATTGTTTGCACATGCACGTGATATACCTACGTCTAACATATGGAATTGTTTTATTTACAAATAGTTAGTGAGTTGAGATTAGTGTACCTAGGCATTGGTAGTTCCTATCAGTGGGAATTCCATAGCCCTCATTCTGCCACATTTATCTGTTTGTTCATGTATTTATTTGGGAACTGAGTTTATCCGATAGAGAGGTAAAATTTACGAGTACTAAGTAAGCATAGATTTTTGTACGTATTTGCAGTATCCTATAGAAAGAGTTTGATGACGTTCATGAGAAATAATAAGACCAGGGCAGGGAGTTGCATACGGAATTGCGTGCGGGGCGCAAAAATACCTGTTTTTACTTGTCAACGGTGTGTGCCGAAAGACGCGCCGCCGCGCGCGCCTTAAACAAAACAATTTTGCGCTCTCGCTATAGACACTGCCAAGCCATACCCGTACGCGACTCGCCACTAAAGTCATTTCCAACCATAACTCGTTGAACATAATAGTCACTTAAAATTAGATTCGAATACTTTTTCGATACGTAGTTATTTGTGGCTTCACATATGCAATTCAGGCTTTCACCGCCTATGCTCCACTCTAACGTGGGCAAAGTCCACCTAATAAATAGTTTAATTAACGGTTCGGAGTACTATAGTTAAAGCTTACACGTATGAGAATATTTCTCAAGGTAGCCGGTGAATAAGCAAAATAGGATAAATACATGGTAGGTAGGTATTCAATTATTAATTTAAATTCGCGCTCGGGACCCGCTTTGCAGCAGGATTCTGCTTAAAATAGGTAGATGGTTTGTTTGTATGATAGTTTTGTAATAAATTTAGACGAATGGATCAGACGAAAACTCATCTGATGATAATTTTATTTGACTAATTAGTTTTCTAATGGTAAGAAAAATAATGGTCGCAAAGGTAGTGAGTAAAAAATGTTAAATTAATGACCTTTGATTGGTAAAAGCAAAATGCTGAAAAAAACCCAAAACATCGGTAATACCTAGGTACCTAACCAATTAATTGTTCGGACTCTCTTGACCGTTTTTTTTAAATCGATATGTAGTGTGTATTAATACAAATTAAGAAAAGTATACTTTATTTAATTTAATTATTTGTAGTCTTAAGTTAGGTTAAGTTGTACATATTGTATTGAAATTATATCTAATCATTTAACCACACTCGCAGAAGCATACCGCTCGAACGACCGAACAATGGCGAACTATTGTTATGTAAGATGTGTAGGCGAACCAGTTAATAAATGAAAACCGTTAATAAAAGTACTTATGGACTTTTGCATATTGTATAAATACGTGGCAGCGCGACGTGCAAGGCGGCAGCAGCGACGGGCCGGGCGCTTTGGCAAACCAGTTCTAGTAGGTATCCGTCTCAGTCATGTGTGCGTGTGGCAGGGGCGGGGCGTGGCATGTGCTTACGCGGAACGGATTGGCTATGTGTGTGTTTCAGCATTAATCTGCGAATATATCCCAAAAAGTAAATAAAAGTTGGAAAAGTGCCTGGATTATTGGAAAATCTATTGTAATACAGCGAATCATAACTAAAAAAGGAATAAAATTTGAAAGAGCTTTAGTTCACACTCAGTATTTCAGGAAAAACTTATTCACGATGTTTAAAAAGGAAAATCGCCTGGATTACAAAATGCAATTATGTATTTTAGGATATCAAAACATATTAAAAGTAAATAAATTAAAGAGCTCATTATCTGTAGAAGCTAGAGTGAAAAATATTAAAAAGGTAATTTTAGGTATATTCAAAATGGAAAAAAAGCTGGATTTTTTTATATACCTATGTTAAATGATACAAACCTAAGTATACAGAAAGTATTTCAGGCCGAGGCCATATTCACAGAGAGTTATACAGGATTTCCCTATTTAGGTGAAAATACCTAACTTCTCGTAAAAAAAATACCTGGATTATTTTACATCTATAAATATTTATTACCTAACTTCATCATATACCAAATTTCAAACGCCGGGAAATTATTCGAATTTCTCCATACAACGAAATCCAGACAGACTGGGCTATATAGGCAAGTAAGGACTTCACTCAACAGCGCGGAGGGTCCTGCCTGGTGTGCCTGCCTGACTACTCCTGTGAGTTCAATCAAACCCACAGCGGCGTTTTAGTAGTAAATACGGAAGTAAGTGTTGAGGTTGCGCAATTGACATCCTTTCATTTTGATAAGGTACTAAAATTAGAAAACCATTTCGAGATTTAAGTGTTCTGAGCTATTTAGGAGTAAAATAATAAAAACTGAAATGTTGTCCAAATTATCAATGTCAGGATTTATGGCATGTGTTCCACAGGCTAGATATAAATAAAAAAGCAACTGTCAGTCATCATCTGTCATCTAAATTTTGTCACTGCTGGTTGTCAACTTGTCACGAAGTTGCACAACAACAAAAGAGTATTTATACATATTGACAGTGCGTTCCGCGACATCGCCGTCAGCGCCATAATCGAACACATCGTCTAAGATGCCATCGTTTTGTATCGCCAAAAGCCCAAAACTGACTCGGACTGTAATTGATTTTGGCGTGACTCGGAACAGGGGGTGATATTATGACAGAATAATGACATTTCAATTTTTTATTGATGCAATGACGGGCAAAAGTTCAACGTTTTATAATCCTGACATTGTACTTACGCCCTTTTAGAATGAGTAACTCTAAAAATCTTGAATTATAACTTAAAAATAAGAATAAACACTAAAATAAAAAATACGGGACCCATCGTTTCCCATCTATTTTCGTATGAGATAATAAAACCAGCTGCTATTTTTTTTGAAAGGTTATCAATTCCTCGAGGTTTAATTTCGCTTCTTATGACGTTATCACGTAAAATATAAATTTTTTGTTCAGTTTTTTTTAATAGGTGTAAAAAAACATTTAAATGTGGTCCGAAAAGAGTCGCACGGGGTGGGGTGGGGCTCAGGGCACGAGGGGGAGTCTGATAGCACTTCTGCGTGGTAGCTGGCGGGGGTACCCACACTTTTAGGTAATTTCATGAAAATTTTCAGATGGTAATTGAATGAAAATTATGCAAGGGAAAATAAAAACTTTTTTTTGTCAACAGCGAGCGATACGTAAACTATCAACCCTGAGTCGGGCGTAACTGTACAAATCAACACCCTGTATAGTGAGATTTTTGTAACATGGCACTAGCGGACATTGACAATGACCGTTATTTGCCATGTTAAAAAAATCCCACTTTAGCTCCATTTCCACGCTCGCCTGTTTACCTCATTTGAACTAACGCCAAACAAATAATGCTTCTGAACGTAGTGCAATTTTCTCCGTAAGCAGCTGGAATCGGTTCCACGAGGCTTGTATTCTGTGAATCAGTGCCGCCGGCTTATATTCAGGGGCCTAATCTGCTAGTATAATGACTAGGTTTCCACCTTCGATCGATCATAATACCCGAACATACGATCGAAGATTTCCACATAAAAAACAAAAAAAAAAAAACAAATTGAATATTTTTGTAAAAAGACAGAAATTTGCAGTTTTCAGATTTTTCCCTTTACTTGTGCTATAAGACCTTGCATCATGCCTTTCATGATGTGGTTCCCCTTGGTCCGCGAGTCCTAGCCGCACTTGAACGTTTATTTTAAACTATAATTTATTTTGTTGTAATGTAGGTAATTAAGGTATTGCCGAGAAAAGTTGAGCGTCGTCGTCGCGTCATTGTCACTGAGCGGTCATTGGGCTAGCAGAATCGGGCTCCAGCTTCCGCGCATTGCAGCTGCCGCCCCCTTCCGAGTAGTGTGAAGATTGCACGAAGTGAGAGGGTCACAAAAACTAGGTGCGCGTAGCGGACTGCGCAGCAAGCTTTATAGCTGTCCAACGATCTTTTGGCGTGCGGTGACAGGTGAAACTGTCGATTTTTGACAGTATCATCGCATGAGATTGCGTAGAGTGACGCCCCCCACACGCCAAAAGATTGTTGGAAGAGTATACCTGCTTTATTTACGTAGAGTTGTCGGCAGATGAACCTAGCTGCCATGTACTGCAAATTACTGCATTGCATTGGGGTACAAACAGGAAGAGTTACTCTATGTCTTTTGTGACTCTTCCCTCTTACTACGTTGACACCATGAAATTGGTGCCGGTGGCCGAAACTAGAACTAAGGTCGCCAGTATGAAATGTCATTTGTATGCCATGCATGACCCTTGCGCCGCCGCCGGTCACTGGGTCAGTTATGTATGTTTGTGGCACTGTACTTAGTTACCCTACCATTACTCTCATTATTTCCTCTTTAAGCATTTGGCAATCAAATAGCAAGATATTCACGAGATATTCATAGACAGACATAACCTTAACCTCCTTCGTCTGCAAGTACCTACATTATAAAGATTATTCTTGAGGAACTCCCAAAATAGGTTTATTACTCATCGGTTTCTCAATAAAGAAACACGAAAATACAATTTCTGAGAAAGTGTGTTGTCAGGCCTTACTAATAGCGCCCACATTAGCCCTCCCTACGTAAGTACTACCTACTACGTACCTACACAATATGGCGCCGACGAACTCTAACCGTTACCACCTTAGGTATAAAGGTTTAGTAAATAGCTTTCTCTGAATCACTGTCACAAAATATGTGTGCCGTGACGATTATTACGAAGTTCACAGAACAACTGGGTTTGGATTCCTGCAAACATAATGGTGAATCAATGACAGTGACGTGATAATGGCTGTTAGGCGGTTATTTCTCAAATTGCTTCTGCTTTCAACGGTTAACGGCATTCATTGAAACTTTTTGACACAGGTTTTTTTTAGACTAATCAAACCCCGCTGAACACGATTCTGCCCGGTGTCAACCCCTCCTCCCCTCCCTTCCCCCCCTTTCCCCCAAAAATCTGTCCCGATCTGCGGTTTTTCCAATGATCCTCCGAAACGATCACTATCACTACATAGTATAAAACAAAGTCGCTTCCCGCTGTCTGTCCCTATGTGTGCTTAATTAGATCTTTAAAACTACGCAACGGATTGTTTTTTTAATATTATTAATCTGTGTAGATAGAGTGATTCTAGACGAAGGTTTATATGTATAAATTGCACCCGTGCAAACCCATACAGAGAAAAGATAACCGGCCAAGTGCTAGTCGGACTCGCGCACGAATCTATATCTATAAAAAACTTTTGTTGTATGGGAGCCTCCTTAAATATGAATTTAATTATTTATTTTTTAACTGGTTCACCGACACATCTTATACATATATCAAATAGTTCGCCATTGTTCGGTCGTTCGAGCGGTGTGCTTCTGCGAGTGAAGGGGTTAAGCAAATAATATAATCAATATATTGTGAACATTTTAGGCGTCTACCTGCTACCATTTATCAATATCGAGCAAAAATGAGCAAAAAAATCACGTTTGTTGTATACGGAGCCCCTTAATATTGAATTTCTTTTGTATTTTAGTATTTGTTGTTATTATACCTATAGCGGCAACAGAAATACATCATCTGTGAAAATTTCAACTACCACGGTTCATGAGATAGGTACAGCCTGGTGACAGACGGACGGACAGGCGGACGGACGGACGGACAGCAAAGTCTCAGTAATATTGGCACCCTTCGGGTACAGTACCCTAAAAACTGTCCATGACAAAAATAAAAAACATTTTATTCTCTACATTAAATCCAAGAAGCGAATTGGTGTTCATGCATTTACCTACAAAACAAGACCCAAAATACTGCCGAGTAATACGAGTATTAGAGATTAAAATGCCACACTTTGCCCACTTAGGTGACGACGAGACGTAACAATCAACTTGAAATGTTCGGTCGTGGCCTGTCCGTGGCGTGTCATTCCACGCCACTTCCATAAACTTCACATCGATTGCAGTAGCCTGTCGACTCTGCCAATGTTAGTGAACCACCATTTCGTTAACAGAATCGGGCCCCTGTAGCGAGGGCCGCTCACGCACTGCGGCTATTTCGAGCTGTTGATGACGAGACATGGACGTCATTGGGTTGTACTTGTTTCGTCAATTAAAGGAAAACTGCTGGTTACTGATTGGATGACTTCCTACGGATGCAAGCTTTTCCTAACGTATAGTAGGTTGGTGATGTTTTTGACTTACGGTAGAGCTTGCCCGAACTGAAATGACGCCCCACGCCCCCTACTATTGAAATTGAAATCGACTTTATTAGCTCACATTATATAGAACAGACAATAGATTACAGCGTCATAGTTAGTGCTAATAGGACCCGGCTCAGCAATGCCGAGCTGAGACGGTCTAAGCTCAGCGCTGGTTTTCAGCCGGACCTTCGGAACACATAGGTACACACGTAATTTTGAAAAAAGGAAAATAAAATTAAAAACATCTAACAAGTAAATATTATTCCTGTCTAATAGTTAGGTACCAACTTTTAAACATTATAAGAGTTAAAAAATATAAAGCTTAATTATTATATTAGAGTTAAAATAAAAATTAGGCTTAGCCTAGCACACACACACACGAACATTATTGTTATACTTACTTGAGTCATTTATTGTATGTGTAATGCAGTGTGTAATGAATGTGTAATGCAAATGCGGTAGTGCTCCGGACAATAACCCCTTCAGTCAAGACATTGTCATTCTCCGGCCGAAAAGGGAAAAATATTGTCATTTAAATTAGTTTGACAGTGGGTACCAAGACGTCAAAATTAGACATTAATTGACGTCTTGGTACCCACTGTCAAACTAATTTTAATGTCAATATTTTTCCCTTAATAATTTTAATGTCAATATTTTTCAAAGGACTCTTCTGTGTTAAGCGAATGGGCGTTCGATTTGACGGTTCCTAAGTCTCTTTATTTACCGTATTGATAAAAGTGGAATGACGGTACCCATCAATAAGTAGAACTTTCCCCAAGGAACATAATTATGGGATGGGCTCAGCTATTTCTAGCCACAGGCAGGGGGGTCGAAAATTCTCGGAAATGTCAGATGTGTGTATTGGAATAGTGTGACTAATTGACTTCCTACCCCACGACCCATGAGCTCCATGATATTCAATTATTATGTAGGTAAGTAGTCATAGTATAATACAATAGTATTGTGTGTATCATCGATGGAGGATATGGTGAACATAGTTAGTTTAATCGGTATATAGTTTTGTCTGAATCCGCTCATCTGTCGTCCTGCGCCTGCGACTCTGGGTGCGCGTGGGAAAGTCGGCAGCTGCTCACTGCAGTCTGCAGTCAGGGGTGATGCACTAGTGTATTTAGTTATCAAATAAAATCCCGGACATGTCGCTTTTGGGTACTTAAACGATCCTAAATTCCGATCTACCTACAGGGGTATGAATTAAGCGCATTCGATATACGGATATGGACTATTATCGACACTTATATCGAGAGATTTTGTATGCGAATCACTCGATATTAGGTGTCGTTATCCGTATATATATCGAATGTGCGAGAATCATAACATAACCCAGTAAAAGCTATGCTATGCTTGGCGTTTTATCAGATCAAGAGCCACGCGTGTCAGTAAGGTGGAAGGGCAAAGTTCCTTAGATCCACTAAGACCACAATGGTTTCATAATCACAAGTTCCCATTTTGACCACTTCCCATTAGACCCACAAACACGACACGCACGACCCATAACATAATGATTTATCCTTGATATAAGCCGCGTATGGTCTCTATGACTCTTTTCTCTGTCTTCAAAATTGTGGCAACACGTCAACGTTACGTAATTTAGCTCTTTCACAATTATTTTCATAGTAAGTACGCTTGTTAAAAACTACTTTTCACTTTGAACGGTTGTTTGCCCCTGGCTCAGTAGCTACACACAGGCGTACAGCTAGCGCATGTCGCAGGGATAGTCAACAGTTCCGTGAAATTGCGCCGGAAGTCTACAATCCGAATAATTGAGGAACCCTCCTCATGGCATGACAATGTTTATTATTATCATTCGAAATTAAATACTTTTTCCAGGAAATATGGAAATCTTGTTGTGTGTTAAAATTACGTTGAAATTATTATTATGGTACACATCAAGAAGATAATAGACGTACCCAGTTGTAGCTACATGTAGTGTCAGTGTTTCTATTGTAGTGTAATCAAACCAAGTGTAAAGCCGTACTTAGCAAAGGTAAAACTGTACTTAGCAAAGTGAATTCCCTTGTCTTTTCTGTATCTGCTACACGAAGTAAGACTAGGTACTTCCACAAGCTCAAGGTAGTTGAGCTGGATACATACGAGTAGGTAGAGTCAGATAGAAATACCTAGAATTCACTGCGAGTCTGCGACATACTTTTATATAATGTTCTCAGAAGTGCCAACGGAAAGTTTAATATTTGGGTAGTGGTGTGGAAACACGGCAGGCGATATTGCATATCGATTTCTGGAATAGTGCAATGTAGTGCATAAAACAATATTTAACAGCGAGAATTTCGTATGTTTTCCAGGATGTTACAATCTAATGTAACCTACTTACAAAGTATTGATGTCGACACGTTCGTTGTAAAGTTTAACTAGCCCGCTGAAAGTACCCACCGAGGGGCATAGGCGTTTACCTCAATTCGATTAACACCTTCACTCGTAGAAGCACACCGCTCGAACGACCGAACAATGGCGAACTATTGTTATCTAAGATGTGTCGACGAACCAGTTATACATTAAAACTGATATGATAACGCTCCGAGAATGGAAAGATCATCAAACATAACTCCAATTCATCATTATCGAATTTATCTTCCTGTTCTTCATCGTCTTCGGCCTTGTATAAGTCAACAATAGGTCCCACATCTTCTCCTTTACGTACCGCTCGTCTGTACCATCTCATCATCTCAGCACCCCTTCACAACTTCTTTGAAATAGCATCCTTCCTAGGTGTTTATGTATATTGACTTTGCCCTTTTGTATGACGCTTGGCAAGTCTCGTACAAAAACTCTCTACAACCATCACAGGTCGATTCCGCAAAAGTAGAGTGGCGGACCAGCATAGCTTTATTTGTAAGTGCATAGGAAAGGAAACTGTATCATAGCAATTTTAATATCAATAATTGCACCTCTCTGTCGGCGCAATTTGAGTCAATTCCATTTTGTACTTCCACCGGGGCGGCAAATCATTTCATGAGAAACGATTTATTCGCCCGCTGTGTGTGAAGCCTTTACGGTAGCAACTACTTTATAGCTTGATTCCAGTAATATCATTACCTTCCTCCTGCTACGCTCTGGTGGGCAGTTATTTTGTCGATAGTATAATATTTTGTTAGCTATGTCGAAATTTAATTAATACTGATAAGCTATCTTCTTCTATTCTTTAGATTTATCACTAATCCATACGAGCAATTTTCGGCACTGGGCACCACACTGCGACCACACTGCGACCAAGCCGTCCATCTCTATCTCATTAAAACTTTTTTAAAGTTTCAATGCTGGCCGGTAAAATCTGCGCAGCACGGAGAAGAAGGAAAGGTTGAATACAACAACCACGGCCTATGGAACGAATTCAAACGCCATTATTTTATAGAAACTTGTACAGAATAGACATAAAAAATTAATAAATAACCAAAATCATAAAAAAAAACCTGAACCCAAAATTCCAGTGCATTGACACCATTTTACCGGTTTTTATAAACATTACGTGGAAGAAGTAATCTCCAGAATGTGCTGTGGCGGATGTTGTGGTGGATGCTGTGGCGGATGTTGCGGTTGTGGCGGATGCTGTTGTAACGGATCGTGCCGGGCCGGCAGCTGCGGCTCCTGCGGAAACTGCGGAAGCTGTGGCGGCTGCGGCTGCAGCGGCAACACGGGCTGCAACGGTGGCACAGGTTGCCGCGGCGGCACTGGCTGCAATGGCAACACGGGGTGCCGCGGCGGCACTGGCTGCAACGGTAGCACGGGGTGCCGCGGCAATGCCGGTTGTAGCGGCAACAGCGGTTGCGCCGGGCGCGCTGGCTGCTGTTGCCGCGGCGCGTGTCCGTGCCCGTGTCCGTGCCCATGTCCATGCGCGTGCCCGTGCCCGTGCCCGTGTGCCTGCCCGTGCCCGTGCCCGTGCGCCTGCCCGTGCCCGTGTCCGTGCTGTTGTCCGTGCCCATGTCCCTGCCCGTGTCCGTGCTCATGTTGCTGCTGAAGACAAATGTCTTTGAAGAATCATCTTCAGCTTCAAGATTATATTACTGTCTGATAAAGCGTAGTATCATGTGGTCTTTTTGCCACGTAATGTCTGTATTTACTTACCTAACTAGATTTTATGTTTGTATTGTTAAGAATAAACTGTTTGGTATACTACTTCTTTGCTTGCTTTGATTTCAAATTAGGTTTAGGTTTGTGACATGGGGATAGATAGCCCGTCTACATCCCAATGTGTGCAGCTTGGAAAAATGAATCGTAGGTAATGTGCATACTCCTTTAACCCTCCTGGGCACTGGTAGTACATACAACCAGGTAGTTCAACTGGTAACATCATTCTGAACATCTTTCGCTATGGGACCGACTTGGTCAGAGCAACTTCCACACACGCCTTCCACTTCATATTCGTCGGGGGGACGATAAGTAAATTCAAATTACCCGTGGTCCCCCAGGGGAACAGCGCGGGGGACCACGAGTCAGTCGGGATTACTTGGGATTATACAGTTTGGAGGTATGGAGCAACAAATTTTTTTGGGGAGTAGAGGACATCATTTTGAACAACTTTCACTAAGAAAGCGAATCAGAGCAACTTTTTTTGTGTCGTGTCAACAGTGTCGTGTCTTTCAAACTGACGTTACTCGCGTTACCTTACCTATATTTTTTTACTATTGTTTTTCAGCGGAATCGTAATTTTATTTTATTAGATAGTAAAAATACCAAAATGGAAAAAATATATTTCACTGAGAAAAATTCATTTTTTCTTTCCTAGATCGCCGCAGGAGCAGGCAAGTGAGTAGCGGCTTCAAGACCACCCTTGGTATAAAATGACGCCAAACATCTTGAGCAAAATGTGACGTGGTGGGGGAAAGTTTGCGCATGTACACTTACGTGCCAAAAAAACGACGCACTTAAAATTCTCAAAACAAATCGTACCTACCTAGTATACTGCATGAATCTTAGTGCACAATACTATATACTTAGTGCAATCGATAGAAAATGAGAAAATATACTGTACCATTTGCATGAGGGACTGAGCGGTAACAGGTGCACAATAACTGTTTGAGACACGCGAAGTAGGTACATTTGCTGCGAACTATACAGATTTAATGGTCTGTGGATATGACTATCAAAATAAAACTGTAAATTATTTAGCGACATTTGTAAAAGTCTTGCACCCGTTATCACTAACCATGGACACGCCTAAATCATCAGATGCCTAAATATTTAGGAGTTGCCTAGAGCAAAAACACGTTTCACGCCCTTAAGTCACGACTAACGAACGTTACGCTGACCTAAAGTTACGACACCGATTGGGGAGGGCGTAGTGCTTAGGTGCCACACGCCCCCTGAGCCCTAAACTGACACATGTGACAGTCTCATGTATTAGAGAGAGACATGTGATAGATTGACCTTTGTACGGCTTCGGGCCGTGCACTCTTGATATTGATTGATAAATGATAAAATCGATAGATATGTTTAAAGTCTTGTATTGATCAAGAACTATATTTAAACACACGATTAATTAAATGATAAAATGATATTGATATGTGCTTGCTGTCCGTACGTGAACTGGTAATAATTATTATTTATGATCAGTGATCGGATAATCGGATGCATATTTACCTAAAGTTCCGGTGTTTGCTAACATGGAATGCACTTTGCTATAAAAAAAACCCAATTTAAGCGACTAAATCATGATAGTGATTAAAATGTTAGTACACATGGAAATATAATATAACATAGCATTTTTTTAAAATTCATTTGTTCTTTTTTTCAAACACACATCATCTTGCACTCTTACTTATTTGCATCAGGAATAAAGTTAAATAAATATGCATCCGATAAGTTACACAATATCAGGATACCTTTTACCCGGTTTTTTTTAGATAAATTACAATACGAAGTCTCTTCCATACTTTTACAGCTAAAACAAACTTTAGGTAAATATGCATCTGAATATCCGATCACTGTTTATGATTGATAGGTAAAGCAGGCAACCCGTGTGACCTCCATTATAACTACCTAATGCTTCGGTGGCAGTGCACCGTACAACCTTTCTTCTTCTTTTTATTAATGGCGTCCTAACCTCTTTTGGGGTTAATTTTGCCAGTGTCAAGTGGTCAGGTTCTCATTTGAGAACCTGGAAATTATAATGTCTTGAGATTTGATGACTATGATGATGATGATTTGTCGCTCTTTAGCACTACCCGGGAAGGACGTGAAGGGCTGTGGGTTCCAAGTAATTCCTTCGGACGTGAGCGACTGCCTCCCCAGATTTAGTTATTATTGTTCTGAGAGATTGACAAACAAAACCATGGACAACTGTCAAAAAACTAGGCTACGGCTACTCTTAGGATACGACCAAGGATACGACAAATTGATTGGTGAAACGGAACTTTATGCTAAGCATAGCCTTGTATTAGGCGTTACTTAGTAAGGCGTTTTCTTGTTCGACGTTAGTGAAAACGGGCATTGGACTCTTTTGTCCAGAAGCCACTGGGCCGGGGAGAACGATAAACACTATTTGTCCAGAAGCCACTGGGCCGGGGAGAACGATAGACACTATTTGTCCAGAAGCCACTGGGCCGGGGAGAACGATAAACACTAATTGTCCAGAAGCCACTGGGCCGGGGAGAACGATAAACACTATTTGTCCAGAAGCCACTGGGCCGGGGAGAACGATAAACACTATTTATCCAGAAGCCACTGGGCCGGGGAGAACGATAAACACTATTTGTCCAGAAGCCACTGGGCCGGGGAGAACGATAAACACTATTTGTCCAGAAGCCACTGGGCCGGGGAGAATGATAAACACTATTTGTCCAGAAGTCACTGGTCCGGGGAGAACGATACACACTATTTGTCTAGAAGCCACTGGGCCGGGGAGAACGATAAACACTATTTGTCCAGAAGCCACTGGGCCGGGGAGAACGATAAACACTATTTTCTCGAACAGACTGCTCGTCACTCGACTTGCTAGCCATGTGCAATTTCTGAGGCGGCTGAGTATAGATACTGATCTAATCTCGCAGATCTGCGAGGTGCTCGTCTCTCGACTTTCTATGAAAGGCGTCGTATGAAGGGTAAGTAAGTAAAAGTAAAAGTTGTATAATTCTTAAAAACTGTTACAAAACACAAAACAAGACTTCCCAGTAAGTAATAAGAATGCTTGGGTGGTCACATTCATTAGCGATAGCTCCGAATTTCTAAATACGCCACTGCTCCACATAGGGTGAGGCCCCATTGCTGCGTTGGGTTGCGTCCCCCGTTGTTTTGCACATATGCAACGACGCAACGTAGTTGGGACATGTGATAAAAAGTATAGGAAAACGACGCAGCGTCGACGCTGCGACGACGTATCGCAGCGCAACGCGCTAATGGGGCCTCACCCTTATGTGACAAATATCGTTGTCGGTGTCGTGTCGGGCCGTGCCGTTTTGGTGATGAGGTGAACAAAAAGTATCAAAGCTGGTGAAGCAAAGAGTTTTAGTTTTTAGAAAAAGAAATTAAAATGACAAACATGCAAACTGTCATTAATTTCATTATTTTATAGAAATTTACACAAAGCAGACGCAAAAAAAAACTGAAAATAAAAACTTACAAACTTGAAAATATAGAACTGAAAGCATTGCTGACAAAAAACGACATGATTGGGTTAAACTGTTGCGGAAGTTGCAGGAGCTGTTGCGGAAGTTGCTGCCCATGTTGCGGAAGCTGTTGCACTTGTTGCGGTTGCACTAGTCCGTGCTGCGGTGGCTGCTGCGGAGGTTGCGGCCCCTGTTGCGGAGGCTCCGGCCCCTGTTGCGGAGGGTGCGGAGGCTGCGGCGGTTGCTGTAGCTCGTGCTGCGGTGGAACGTGTGGCGGCCCGGGGCCCCCATGTTGTGGCGGTTGCGGCCCTTGCTGCAGCGGCTGTGTAGGGCCCAACTGTGGCGCGTGTGCCAACTGCCATCGCCTAGGATCATTTAGCTGTTAAGTCTTCTGAATGAGCCATCACATCAAGTGTCACTGGCTGAAGCAATTTAATAGTTCTCGTGTGCATGCCTTGTCAATGTCTGACTAGGGCTGTGTTTAGAAATGTATTGATTAATTTGATTAATAATTTTGGTACTTAAAGATTTACCCTTTTGATTTCGCCTGTTTTACTCAGTTGCTCAAGTTTTATGTACCTTAGTTTAACGTTAGATTAGTGTAGGTAGGTGTCGCGACGGGGTTGTTAAGAGGCTTCTGACTTGTCAGCATCTTGGGTCAAATCATGTGGGGGACGCAAAGTGCTAAGTGTTGTTGCAGAAAAAGTATTGTACACTTGGTGCAACCAGTTGGATATACCGGTTGGACTACGGGACGGGAGGGCATTTATCGATGCAAAAAAATCCATTTTGTACGTAGTTATTTTATTCACAAAACCTCAACAGCACTATTATTCTATTTGGCGAATCATCAGGCGCAGTCAGCAAGGCCCAGCTGGTGACGTCACCAGACGTAGCCTGCATGGTCCCAGCCGGTGACGTCATCAGGCGCAGCCCTCGTGGCCCCAGCTGGTGACGTCATCAGACGCAACGGCTGACGTCATCAGACGCAGCCCGCCGGCCCGCAGCAGCTGGCGCACAGGCCGCTTTTGCAGCCGCCGATGCACGCGTGCCCGCAGCTGTAGTACGAAGCGGCGCTGCCTCCCCGAGCCCTGAGAACAACGCGTACACATCAACACAACATAAGACGCTTGTGAAGGGCTCCTGTCAAAGATAGTGAGGCCTGTCAAAAAAGTGATGCCTGTCAAAATAGTGATGCCTGTCAAAATAGTGTTGCCGGTCAAAATCTAAATTCCTATCCGAATAGATCTTTTGAGTGTGATTGGTGCTATGTTTTCCCGGTAAAATAGCGACCGACTTTAGCTACCAGCTAGCTACGCTCATACCAACGACTTTCTCATAGGTCGTGTAGTTTGCAGTAGCCTCATGTGCTATAATCTAATAACATAATGACATAACCCCCGAACTGACCCATGAATGCAGCCGATTCTACCATAGCAGGGCGACGAGCAGCAATACCCTCCAACAGCGTGCACACAACACGGGCCTGCGCAGCAGTCGCAGCACCGGGAGGAACAGCCGCCGCAGGGGCCGCTCATGGGGCCGTGGCAGCCCGTGCAGCAGTTACGGACAGGCATGGTTGAGCTGGAATGTACAAAAGATTCAATGTCGTGGGCGGTCTAACAGCAGGGGCTGCGGGGGCCACCCATGGGGCCGTGGCAGCCCGTGCAGCAGTTACGGACAGGCATGGTTGAGCTGGAATGTACAATAGATTCAATGTCGTGGGCGGTCTAACAGCAGGGGCCGCGGGGGCCACCCAAGGGGCCGTGGCAGCCCGTGCAGCAGTTACGGACAGGCATGGTTGAGCTGAAATGTACAATCAATTCCATGTCGTGGGCGGTCTAACAACTTTCTTTGCTCGGGGATGATGGCCCAAAAGCGGATATCTGCATTAGATAACAAACACTAAGTTTAGGTTTTTACATTCTTACCAGGATTTTATGAGCTAGAAGGGACTGGAGAGTATTGGATTTGGTGGATTTGTGTTAATTTTTTGGAATTTTATTTTTATTTACAAAACCGTGTTCAGTCAGTGGTTCAAATGACAACACAATGACAGTCTGTGATAGTTTCAAAGAATAATTTGAAAGAAGAATGAGAATCGAATCCAAATCTCTTCTCTGGTTAGCCTCTCATGCCAGTACCACTTTTTGTCATCGGACTTCATCGGCCGGCCCAAGTCCCACTTTGATCAAGCGGCAAACATTCTCGATGTCATTTTGAGACGCGATACCCGGGTTATGTATGAGTCGCGTAAATCGCACGGCAATATCTTTAGCGAGGGCGTAAAATTCCGCCGGGCCCGGGTGCGTCTCGGACTCTC
Organism: Argyresthia albistria; assembly: GCA_963457715.1. Classification (NCBI taxonomy): domain Eukaryota; kingdom Metazoa; phylum Arthropoda; class Insecta; order Lepidoptera; family Argyresthiidae; genus Argyresthia; species Argyresthia albistria. The sequence continues at coordinate 2,989,863 of OY735264.1, read as the reverse complement.
GACATCGTCAACAAGTCAAAACCGGCTTTTTGCGCGTTGCTATAGCTATCTCCATGCCATTCCTGTACGCGACTCCCGGCCTGTTACTTACAGTCTCCAACGATCTTTCGGCTGATGAGTAACGTTTACAAAGGTGCCACTCCTACGCAACATAATGCATCGAACCTGTCATCAACACAGACCTTTAATTCCTCATTGGTCAAGCGTTATAGCCCTAACAGACAGTCGGATTTTGTTCGCTCCGGATCCCGACCTTGGTACGCTCCAGACCAAATCTGATGATCTGGAGGGCTGTCCGCCAGACATAATCTTTGGCCAAGGAATGTTTTAAAAGATTGGGGTTTGTGATACGGAATAGTAGGGGATTCCATAATATGGGTGTGGTCCTGGGCCCTAATGCTACTCTGAGAATTTCACTTATATTTCATTACTATTCCATTGCAAACACCCAATCAAGGAGGATAATAATTTAGGAGAATACCAAATGACGCCATTTTGGGTGTTTGCAATGGAATAGTAATGAAATAGTAATGAAATTCTCAGAGCAGCATTAGGCCCCAGCTTCTTTACACGGCCCTAGTGAGAACCAAACTTGAATCTAGCTCGGTTGTTTGGAATCCGCCCGAAAGCTCATACGTCCTTATGCCCGAGAAAGTACACAAAGCTTTCCTAAGATACCTATACAAGAGGAAATTTGGATACTACCCTTACCATTATCCATCCATCCGCTTTTATATTAGGTATGCTCGGATATAACTCACTAGAGGTGAGACGTAACACCGAGCAGCTTCTGACTGTGTGTCGATTGTTGCGAGGCGACAGTGACTGCGCAGCGCTTGTCAGTGCGGTATGCGCGCTATACGTGCCTGACAACTACTTACGCGCTCGCAGGCACCAGCTGCTAGCGGGCGGCACGCACCGCACGGTGGCGCGCCGGCAGTCTCCGCTGGTCCGGGCGCGGGACAGCCTTAACGCACTGTTGGCGGCAGCACCAGCGAACGATCTATTTGGTGATGCATGGAGGGATATTGTGCGAGAGTGTGGCAGGTTCAGCGAGAATGATATTTGAATGTGCTGTCCTCTCATTTTGAATTATTATTATTTTACAATTTAATACTATTTAATTTAATTACCTTTGTTGACATTTCATTGTTTAATTATTATTATGTGATTTCTATAATTTTACTGTTATTTAATTTGAATTAGGTATAGTAGACGCCAAATAACTTGAACAAATGACCTTGCATGCGCAGAAACCATCTGATATATGAAACTGCGCACCACGGTATGGGGTGCGGGACGCGGCGTGCGGAAGGAGCATCGCATCGAGCGCGCCTAGCCATGCTATTGGTAGATCAGTCAACCATCGTTTCCCGCTTTTAGTTCACACTTGCGTGCAGTGAAATCACGGATAAAAAAATACGCGTGTAGCACCGTACACGTGTTAGAAGTAAAACTTCTGTAGCTAGATCATTAAGTGGTACCTATACTATACACCTATACCTACCTATACTAAAAGAGATTTAAATTTCCAATTTTGAGATCCAATCTCTGCTTCAAGTTACTTTTAAGTTTCAGACGTCCGATTATTTGAAATTATTTTATACTTGTACTTACTTTTAATACGTCATGTCATTTATTTCCCACCATTCCTTATCTACAATTTGTCGCGCTCGTGGTGATATACTTAACTCATTCAATAGTGTCACTACTATTTGCATCTCGCTCAGATTATATACCATCTGACGTCACGTCTTTAAGCCGTCTCGCTCAAATGTATGCATTGCTTTGCTTGTCTCTGTGCCCAGTCCCTTTATTTAATTGATCGAGTACGTATTTTCAACTATTCCAAGTTAATGTGTACCTGCGGGGCTACCATAAGGCTTGCCACTCACCTCAGTCGCGCAGATAAATGACAAAGAAGATGGCTAAATCAATATATGGACGACTGCCCCAGACATGTACAAAGACTTCTCAACAGCCAATAGCATTTAAATATTCATTCATAAATTTAATTTACTGCGTCTGTATTTAGTTTGTAGAACTTGAAGAAAAAAATAATTAAATATAGGTAAATAAGAGTTGTTACTCAATACTCCGTGATTCCAATATGATTCCGTGACCTTTGCCGTCGCTAGAAATAAGCACCATTTTGCAATAACATGCAACATAACGCCATCTAGCCACTCCTCTGGAAACCTCCTGTTTTCAACAGTTTTGCTAGTTGGCAATTATGTTGCATGTTATTTTTAACGATGGCAAAAGTCACTAATCAATGGCGGAATCATCAGCGAGTATGAAGTGACAACTCTTAATTATTTAATCATTTCCTTCAAGTTCTACAAACTAACTAAAGACGCAGTAATTTATGAGAGAATATTTAGATGCTATTAATTGGCTGTTGAGAAGTCTTTGTACATGTCTGGGGCAGTCATTTTGCCAAATTGCCAACTCCTTTCGCGTCTCAATGATGTTTCTCCATAAAATAGCGCGCATTCATTATGATATGACATTAAATTGTGACAAAATGCGTGGCTGGGGTGACTGGCGTGCCTTATGCTACCCCCGCTAACCTATACATACCTACTTTGCTAGGATTATTTAGGGTTACTTCATCGCGAAGCGATGACGTAACTCTTATTTAATTTTATTCTTGACATTTCCTTAGTCCGCCATACGACATACCTCGATTTTGATATTTTACTTCAACATTATTGACTGGCATGAAGCATTAACTTTAAAATTACAAAAGCTTATTAAAATCAAAATCGTATAATTTCAACAGTTATAACAACAATTCAACTTTAAAATATGTATTACAAAAATTACATACAAACAAATAAGCGAAACAATAAGCCATTAAACTTATGGCTCTGTAAGCTGTAGACCTCGCTTTGGCCGTTTACTACAGATAAACATTAAATAGGTAGGTATAACACGTACTTAGTAGCTAAACTGCTAATTTGTGACTAGAACTGCACTATATAATAAAAAGTGGCTTTAGAACAGTTCTCAGGTACCTACTTATTGTTTTCAAGAAGTCTTAATGCAGCCATCCATCACATCGGAATTTGCTTGAAAACTAAATATCACATTTGGATGATTCTAAGTGACTTTATGCGATTACTAGCTGCCCGTTGCGCGACTACGCAGCGCGTTTTAGGTACCTATTCCATAGTTACCGGCCACAAAACGATTCGTTCATCATTTTAGAAATCCATATCGACCCGTGTGACATTGATGAAACTCTTTTCTTACAAACTGTATGGATCGCATCGCACAGCTGTCAAACATAAGTTCCGGTTCCAACAAAGAGGTTGAACGAAGTAGTTTTTGGTCACGTCACTGGTTTTGTTTGTCCCAGCCAGCGGCGGCGGCGGCGGCGGCGCCATCTTGGCCATACCGGAAATCAAGAACTCGTGGAAGAATGCTTAAAATAATTTTTATTTGTTAACGTTTCATCTGGTTTTTCTCTCACTAATTAACATTCTTTATTGTACGAATGTATTTTTATCTTATCTGATTAGTTAAAAACCGTATTGAAAATAGTTGCGGTTTTAAAAGTCTTCAGCCGACCCTGACGTCACCGTTTCGAATTTCCGTTACCATTTCTTAGCCACTCGTGAAGCACCCGGCTAGTAGCAATTGAAAAGCAAATATATGAATAACCCACAGTTGAGAGGTTAAATAAATTTTACCCCCGTGCCCTGAGCCCGTGCCCTAAGAAGTTTTACTTCAAAAATGCCTCGATGTCCGAACGTAGTTTTAAAAAGGCAAGCCAGAAAGATGGTATATGATGAGTTTTCTATCGATGGAGATATTATTATGTTTTATAGGTGTACGTGGAAAAACGTATTTTTAGGGAATTTCAATCGTAGGTATCCCATAAAAAATCTTGTCTTTTGTCAAATCATAATTCTTTGTTAATAGACACCAATAAAGACGACAAATGTCACTAAATAATTTACAGTTTTATTTTGATAGTCATATCCACAGACCATTAAATCTGTATAGTTCGCAGCAAATGTACCTACTTCGCGTGTCTCAAACAGTTATTGTGCACCTGTTACCGCTCAGTCCCTCATGCAAATGGTACAGTATATTTTCTCATTTTCTATCGATTGAACAAAGTAAGTAGGTATATAGTATTGTGCACTAAGATTCATGCAGTATACTGTAGGTACGATTTGTTTTGAAAATTTTAAGTGCGTCGTTTTTTTGGCACGTAAGTGTACATGCGCAAACTTTCCCCCACCACGTCACATTTTGCTCAAGTTGTTTGGCGTCTACTATATCAATTGTTATAATAATATGTAGGCACCAATACCAATGTAGGTAACTGATTATTATTAAAAACTTATATGTGTCGATTTGGTGAACAGTGTAATGTCACATATTATTATATATATTATAATAAGTAAATAAATAAATCATTATTATTAACATCGGTCCGGTGGTCTGCCAGCAAACATAGTTCGCTCAGAACCATGTCCGTTCGTCTGGAAGGCGCACCGTACCGTGTTCGGCGCACCGGCGGAAATCTACCTCCGAGCGCGCAACACGTCTCTCAAAATTAAGTCCAAATCAAATCAAATCCAATCCAATAGTATTTATTCATGAAAAAATTGAACATAATAATATCAGGCTTAAAAATAGTCCGATTATGATGTCGTAAATATTACGGGAAAAAAACATATTATAGAAGTTTTAGAACTTTACAAAGATTTCCCGTGATTATTTCAAAGATTATTTTAAGTGATTATTGAAGTAAAACTTCTTGGGGCACGGGGGTAAAATTTATTTAACCTCTCAACTGTGGGTTATTCATATATTTGCTTTTCAATTACTACTAGCCGGGTGCTATCACGAGTGGCTAAGAAATGTAACGGAAATTGGAATCGGTGACGTCAGGGTCGGCTGAAGACTTTTAAAACCGCAACTATTTTCAATACGGTTTTTAACTAATCAGATAAGATAATAATACATTCGTACAATAAAGAATGTTAATTAGTGAGAGAAAAACCTGATGAAACGTTAACAAATAAAAATTATTTTAAGCATTCTTCCACGAGTTCTTGATTTCCGGTAAAGGCCAAAACCAGTGACGTGACCAAAAACTACTTCGTTCAACCTCTTTGTTGGAACCGGAACTTATGTTTGACAGTTGTGCGATGCGATCCATACAGTTTGTAAGAAAAGAGTTTCATCAATGTCACACGGGTCGATATGGATTTCTAAAATGATGAACGAATCGTTTTGTGGCCGGTAACTATGGAATAGGTACCTAAAACGCGCTGCGTAGTCGCGCAACAGGCAGCTAGTAATCGCATAAAGTCACTTAGAATCATCCAAATGTGATATTTAGTTTTCAAGCAAATTCCGATGTGATGGATGGCTGCATTAAGACTTCTTGAAAACAATAAGTAGGTACCTAGAACTGTTCTAAAGCCACTTTTTATTATATAGTGCAGTTCAAGTCACAAATTAGCAGTTTAGCTACTAAGTACGTGTTATACCTACCTATTTAATGTTTATCTGTAGTAAACGGCCAAAGCGAGGTCTACAGCTTACAGAGCCATAAGTTTAATGGCTTATTGTTTCGCTTATATGTTTGTATGTAATTTTTGTAATACATATTTTAAAGTTGAATTGTTGTTATAACTGTTGAAATTATACGATTTTGATTTTAATAAGCTTTTGTAATTTTAAAGTTAATGCTTCATGCCAGTCAATAATGTTGAAGTAAAATATCAAAATCGAGGTATGTCGTATGGCGGACTAAGGAAATGTCAAGAATAAAATTAAATAAAATTAAATAAAATTAAATAATAAAACTAAAAAATCCTAGCAAAGTAGGTATGTATAGGTTAGCGGGGGTAGCATAAGGCACGCCAGTCACCCCAGCCACGCATTTTGTCACAATTTAATGTCATATCATAATGAATGCGCGCTATTTTATGGAGAAACATCATTGAGACGCGAAAGGAGTTGGCAATTTGGCAAAATGACTGCCCCAGACATGTACAAAGACTTCTCAACAGCCAATTAATAGCATTTAAATATTCTCTCATAAATTACTGCGTCTTTAGTTAGTTTGTAGAACTTGAAGGAAATGATTAAATAATTAAGAGTTGTCACTTCATACTCTATGATTCCGCCATTGATTAGTGACTTTTGCCATCGTTAAAAATAACATGCAACATAATTGCCAACTAGCAAAACTGTTGAAAACAGGAGGTTTCCAGAGGAGTGGCTAGATGGCGTTATGTTGCATGTTATTGCAAAATGGTGCTTATTTCTAGCGACGGCAAAGGTCACGGAATCACGGAGTATTGAGTAACAACTCTTATTTACCTATATTTAATTATTTTTTCTTCAAGTTCTACAAACTAAATACAGACGCAGTAAATTAAATTTATGAATGAATATTTAAATGCTATTGGCTGTTGAGAAGTCTTTGTACATGTCTGGGGCAGTCGTCCATATATTGATTTAGCCATCTTCTTTGTCATTTATCTGCGCGACTGAGGTGAGTGGCAAGCCTTATGGTAGCCCCGCAGGTACACATTAACTTGGAATAGTTGAAAATACGTACTCGATCAATTAAATAAAGGGACTGGGCACAGAGACAAGCAAAGCAATGCATACATTTGAGCGAGACGGTTTTAAGACGTGACGTCGTCAGATGGTATATAATCTGAGCGAGATGCAAATAGTAGTGACACTATTGAATGAGTATATCACCACGAGCGCGACAAATTGTAGATAAGGAATGGTGGGAAATAAATGACATGACGTATTAAAAGTAAGTACAAGTATAAAATAATTTCAAATAATCGGACGTCTGAAACATAAAAGTAACTTGAAGCAGAGATTGGATCTCAAAATTGGAAATTTAAATCTCTTTTAGTATAGGTAGGTATAGGTGTATAGTATAGGTACCACTTAATGATCTAGCTACAGAAGTTTTACTTCTAACACGTGTACGGTGCTACACGCGATTTTTATTTTTATTTTACAAAGATTTACCGTGATCACATACGTGATTGTTACAAATTATACATAGCTATCATACATATTCCGAATTAATTAATTAATTAATTAATTCGGAATAAAAGGCTATATTATTATTATTATTATTATCATACATATCGCAGGCATGTCGGATGACCGTCTTCTATCTCGCTCAAAATGCGACCACAGACTATATAGGGATACTAAATGCGACTGGCTGGACTGACCGGTCTGCTGTCCGCTGGTCTGTTACGACCAGCCGAGACGGAACGGTGGTCCGGAGCGTACCATAATATAATATGTTAGTACTATTAGTTCCACCTGTCACCCATAGAAGAATGACATCCATATTTGAGTTATTATTCAAATATATTTGATATTGAATATATCATATATATTTGAAATTGAATATATCATATAGTACTTATATTTGAGTTATTGGTCCTGTCACCGCCATCCTATCTTTCCTGCGCAACACAAATGTTCTTCGTTTCGTTTCGTTCAAATACGAAGTGTGGCTACGATAATGCGACGACGATACGACAAAAGTTTATTGTCTTCCATATTCAAATCCTGTCAAATCAATCAAGTTTTCTCTGCATCAGCAGCTATTTCATAAAAATCTTTGAAAAATATAAAAAAATCTCAAAAAACTTTACAAAAATCCCCAAAAACTCCTCCAGTCAGAGAAGCCCTTCAACGTATATTTTCTCCAAGATGTGTTGCGGAGGTTGCTGCCCGAGCTGCGGGGTCCCTTGCTGCGGCCAGTGCTCCGGGCTGTCCTGCCCTGCGCCCTTCCTGGGGCCCTGCTCCGGCGTCTGCTGCGGGCCCTGCGGCGTGCCCTTCGGCACCTACAGCTACCGCTACCGACGTGGATGGTGTTGCTAAAGATGTTCGGACCGTTTTGTAACTGTATCTTGTGATTAAACTTGGTTGCTCTAAAACAGCGATTTGGTTTTGTTTTCTAACTACTGTTACCAGCTGTTACCCTTAGATTATATACATTACCCAAGGTTTCTTCAGATGGGCTAGTTATAATAGAGGTTTTTGTCTGTTCGACTAGTAGGAAACTGAGCAGCAGTGCTGCCGAGTTCAGCATCATACATTATGGTATTAAAATTTGTAAATTGCTATATGTTATTTGTAAAGGAAAGCTAGCAGTAGGTGTAGGCAGGAGGATTACAAAAATTACAATACATAGGTAGGTACATACATATGCTCAAGCCTCTTTACCTGAAGACGGGTAGGCAGAGACTAAAGATGAATACAAAGGTAATATCTAGCGTCACACCTTTTCCCATGTGGGGTGGCAGAGGCACAATAATAATTGAGCCCACTTTTTAACCGACTTAAAAAAATGGGTGTATGTTTTTTTTTATCATTATTTTTTTATAATGTGTGTTTTTATAATGTGTGTTACATCGAAAATATACTGTTCTATTTATGAACCGATTTCAAAAAATCTTTTTTTGTTTGAAAATTTACTCTTAGGCTTGGTATACAGACCAGGAACCTGCGTAAACAGTGTATAAATCCGATTAACAGTCTAAATACGTTAAACTATTTCTCAAATTCAAATCATTTTTGTATTATACGTTTGTATGGGAAATTCACGCGGTCGCCGGAGCCTTAGAGCCTAGCCAGATGAGGCGTTAAAGCGCGCGAGTCCACTCGCGCGCTTTAATTTGTATTGCGTCCAGATACCGCGTTCTACGTGCGTTCTACGCGCGTATCTCGCTGGGAGGAATTCCTGGCCCAATACTTAACCGTTTTGACCCAATTCCTCAACGCACTGACCCTCAGGGGTGGGATGGGAAGGGGAGAAAGTGGGGTTCTCTCACGCCTCATACAAAAGATTCTAGCGGACCTAGTTTTAGTACTTGGTCATGTTGAGTATCGTTCCCTTATTTATAAGTGATGAACGTAGAATTCATTTTTGATGACAAAATGTCTCTTTTCCGTACAAAAAATATTCCGTACGACAATTGACATACTTATGAAAATAAAGGAGGCAGTCTCTTCGACCAACGATTTCATATTCGCGCCTGGATTTGAACGCTGCAGTGCTAGGTAACAAACAACCAAACTTCTGCATCTGGCCAACGCGCCTCGCCCCTCCTCCCTCCTCCATCCACGAGGTCCGGCAAATCAAGAATATTACATTTGCAACCTCTTTTTATTAAGGGCGGGCCCTAGGCAATCAGAACTTAGAATTTCATCCTTAACTTAATTTTGGAGGAAATTGCGAGAGCAAGTGCGAGTCGGACTCGTGCACGAAGGGTTCCGTACATCTATAAAAAACCGCAAAAAAAAAAAACACCTTAGTTGTATGGGAGCCCCCCTTAATATTAAATTTCTTTTGTTTTTTAGTATTTGTTGTTATAGCGGCAACAGAAATACATTCATCTGTGAAAAGTTCAACTGTCTAGCTACCACGGTTCATGAGATACAGCCTGGTGACAGACAGACAGACAGACAGACAGACAGACAGACAGACAGACAGACAGACAGACAGACAGACAGACAGACAGACAGACAGACAGACGGACAGCGAAGTCTCAGTAATAATAATAATAATAGTTTATTCAGTGATACGTGTACAGTTTCTTGTTATAATAAATTCTTATAATAACAAAAGGTGAGTCTCTACTCCCCAAAGAAGGGATGAGTAGGGCGCTCTAGGTACGAATGAAACCCTAAAAAGGGTAAAGCCAAACTCTTTATTAATCTGTGGCCAAGCTAAGCAAGGCTAACTGAGGAACATACTGACTGTGGCATTTTTATAATGATTAGTTAAATAGCAAGAACACAAATTCAGATGCGGTGCGTAATTGTAAAATACTTACAACATTGTGGCAGACAGATTTTCTGGCAACTTCAGGAGGCTTTTCTATAGAGCAAAATTAATAAAATTACTTTTAGGGGAAAGCGAAGTCACGTTGACACTCGTTGTGATATACAAGCTAGTGAAAAAACGTACAGTAATAATACTCATCATTCCGAGCCATTTGTGTTTTGCTAAGGCTATTTTTGCCTAGGACACCGTCTTAACTCCAATAAACAAAGGAGGTTCTATGTATGTAAATGTAGTACTGGCACTTACTTTCAGCACAGAAATCAAATCATCAATGACAATCAACAAAAATATGTTCTCGAAGGTTTCTTGTAGGAAGCCGGTCCTTACCAAGGGCAACTAAAATCCAAACCTCAAACCTACAACACACAGTACAAGAAAAAACCTAAAAAACAATACAAAAAAAGTGTTAAAAATCTTCTCTCCTCCCCAATTCCTCAAAGATTCGCGTTTGTCGTTGCTTTGTTAGCCAAGAAGCCAAGATGCCTTGCTGCTGCGGTCCTTGCTGCGGTTCTTGCTGCGGCGGATGCTGCGGCCCTTGCTGCGGCTACTCTTGCTACGGCCCCTGCTGTGGTGGATGCTGCGGCGGATGCTGCTTCAACTGCTGTTAGCTGCCAAGACCAGCAGCAGGAAGATTGACATGCTGACATCGTGAAATCGCGTCGTGGTCGGCTGGCAGCCTCGTCCGCAGAGCTCGTCGGAAGAGGCAGTTTCTGGCCATTGACGCCTTGACAGATTGTGGCTACCCAGTTAGTCGATCTGTGTCTTTGTGTTGTTTATTACAGTGCACTTTGCTTGGTTATTTATAAAATAAAAACGTTCAGGTTAAGTTACGTATTTCCTTCCTATAGTTGGCGAAGAGCTGCGTTGTGAGGAGCTGCTAGACTTGTGAGGGTTGGGAGGAGCTGCTAGAGTTGTGAGGAGCTGCTAGAGTTGTGAGGAGCTGCTAGAGTTGTGAGGAGCTGCTAGAGTTGTGAGGAGCTGCTAGAGTTGTGAGGAGCTGCTAGAGTTGTGAGGAGCTGCTAGAGTTGTGAGGAGCTGCTAGAGTTGTGAGGAGCTGCTAGAGTTGTGAGGAGCTGCTAGAGTTGTGAGGAGCTGCTAGAGTTGTGAGGAGCTGCTAGAGGTGTGAGGAGCTGCTAGAGGTGTGAGGAGCTGCTAGAGGTGTGAGGAGCTGCTAGAGGTGTGAGGAGCTGCTAGAGGTGTGAGGAGCTGCTAGAGGTGTGAGGAGCTGCTAGAGGTGTGAGGAGCTGCTAGAGGTGTGAGGAGCTGCTAGAGGTGTGAGGAGCTGCTAGAGTTGAGGAGCTGCTAGAGTTGTGAGGAGCTGCTAGAGTTGTGAGGAGCTGCTAGAGTTGTGAGGAGCTGCTAGAGTTGTGAGGAGCTGCTAGAGTTGTGAGGAGCTGCTAGAGTTGTGAGGAGCTGCTAGTTGTGAGGAGCTGCTAGAGTTGTGACGAGTTGCTAGAGTTGTGAGGAGCTGCTAGAGTTGTGACGAGTTGCTAGAGTTGTGAGGAGCTGCTAGAGTTGTGACGAGTTGCTAGAGTTGTGAGGAGCTGCTAGAGTTGTGAGGAGCTCTAGAGTTGTGAGGAGCTCTAGAGTTGTGAGGAGCTCTAGAGTTGTGAGGAGCTGCTAGAGTCGTGAGGAGCTGCAGGGATAAAGCTCACAACAAATAAAAATTCAAAAAATATGTTTTATGACGTATTAAACAAGAATTTAATTCCATCATCCCCCTTTCAACACGTTCCCATGGTGGTAGAGATGAGTTTACCTGGAAAAGAGGAATAAAAACGTTTTTATTTAGGCAAGGTAAGAAATAGAGCGTGGGCTTGAGCGGGGCCTTCCTATTACTAATTTATTTTTGATAGCTTTAGATATCCATGTAGTTGAGGGTTTGGCTCCCAAGTGAAAGGTCGAGCGAGGTTCAGGAGCTCTATTTCTCAATCGCTCTTTTGCAAAGGAGCGCTCTTTTCTACCGATTTTCGTTCGTTAAACAGGATTTAACAGAAAGGTGTAATCATGTTTTAGGAGGTTGTTAGGAAGACCATTCTGAGCAACTTTTACTATGAAACCGATTTGATCAGAGCAACTTTATGTTTCATTCCTCCATATCTAAATTTTGGTTTGGGCGGTCAGCTGATTTGTATAGAGAAGTGAAAATTAAAGTTGCTCTGATCAAATCGGTTTTGTAGTGAAATTTGCTTGGAATGATGTCCCTAACAACCCCCTAAAATATGACTACACCTTTCTGTGACACCCTGTATACAATTCTCAGAACCACGTCATAATATCACACGAGCGAATGAAAAATAGAGCTCCAGATCCGGGCCGAGAAGGAAGAAGAAGAAGCCTGTTGGAATTAGTTGCACTGTGCAATTTACAAACAGCAAAACCTGTCACTGTCAAACTTTCAATGAAGCCAAGAAACACCCAAGAAAGCAGTTTTTCTCAACCATTTCAAAGCGTCTTCTTGTGTTGTGTGTGGTGTGCCACATGACTATCAACATACCTACGTGTCGGCAAGCCAATAACTATGCCAAATAAAATATTGACATTAGATCGTACCTCATCTGGTGATCAGCAGCACGGTGGGCTGCCGGTACAGCACGGGGAGAATTGGCAGTAGCCCCCGGAGTGTGGGCCGCCGTGGAAGCCTCCATAGTAGACCTTCATGCTGAACTTTGACGAAGACGAGGATGCAGCGGAGTATGTACTTGATGCTTTGGTGATAGTTGACGGAATGAATAGAATGACAGGTGACAGAGAGCGTGTATGTTTTGTTCTCGTTTTGTTTGTATCATAAAGCAGAGATCTAAGAAAGAGTCTCAAGTTTCAATGTTTCATTATATAGTTATACTTATTTAGAGGTTTTTCATTTATTTTTTTCCGAACTTTTTGGTGGCGATGTGCTAGCCCGCCATCATGCAAAACATTGGCAAATACTCGTATCTGGGGAGATAACATCAACCATCAACTCTTATAGGCTCTACCCTCGATGGGCTCTACTCACGATGCAATCTGTCGATGGTAGATATCATATTCCCCTTTGGGAACTTGTCACAACAAACCAAATGAGCCCAACTCGACGGGTTAGTAAGCATCATAGGGTTCCCGCTCCCACAACCATAACAACCAGCTCCAAGAAATCTACATTCGAAGAAAAAACAACATTCAAATCGATTCACCCGTTTACGCTCCACGTACTGAGAGACAGACAGACAGACACCTTCGTCGGGCGAGGGTTAAAAAAGCATAACTGCCTGGTTTGGTTAAGGTCCTGCTTTATGTAAGAGTTGATGATAGATAACTCCCGTACAACTGCCGCCGCCTCGAATGGAAAAAGACATGACGACCGCACACAGGCCGACTAAAGGTGAATCAGGTGATAAGGTGATGAGACCTGCCCACGACCTGCCAGAGAACGAAAGGAAGGCAAGGTTTCCGTTCCAGTTGAAATTATGGTTTATTAGGGTTTCTTACTAAGAAGAACCCTAATAATACCCGGGCTGCAAACCATCAACAACTTTTTCGTAGAAGTGGCAGAACATACGAAATTAGCAAAGCACTCTGCGTTTTAGGAATTCCCGGTAAAAGAAATCTAATTAAATGCCGCGATGTGGGAGATGTTGATCTCGGCAATAAAAATTGCATTAGGCTCAACAGCTGACGATTGAATACTTTACTTACATAGGTTTATTCTGATGAAAATTGATGTACATAGTCTGGTCATAAGTTTTGTCACATATGGAAAGTTAAATAAATGACACAATGAGTTACGCACTACAACCATTTATATATCAAATGAAAGGGTACAAAATACAGATTTAAACCACACTAAAATTATTCAAAATATCCTCCTCTGGCTTCGATACAAGCCTTCAATCTGCTAGGCCAGTCATCAATCGAAGTACGCACGACATTCATGTCAATATCGGCGACTGCTTTAATCAGAGATGCTTTAAGTGACTCCAAATTGCGATGGGGTTTAGCGCAGACCTTCTCCTCTAGGTGCTGCCATATTTTATAATCCAAAGGATTCAAGTCTGGACTGGAGGAGGGCCAATCCTCGTGCCTGATAAAGACGATTCCATGGGTCGTGAGCCAGTTTTGGGTACTTTTCGCCTTATGGGCCGGTGCAGAATCCTGCTGGAAAACCCAGTGCCTATTTTTGAACATTGTTTGTGAAAGAGGTTCCACAATGTTTGTTAGGACTGTGTTTTGATATACGAGGGCACTGGTTTTCACTCCTTTTTCACAAAAAAACACCTTTTTTGGACCCAAATAGGAGACCCCAAGCCAAACCATGAATGCCGAATGGTGATGGCCACGCTGAACACGTGGCACACGTTTGCTCGCTTCTTCACTAGACTGTGCATACACTTTATCATTTTGTTTGTTATAACTCTCCCCAACATTAAAAATTATTTCGTCCGAAAAAAGTATTTCGCGGTATTTTTTACCTGCGTACCGCCTTAACAAAACCCGGCATCTTTCGAGTCTGATTTTCTTCAGCCGTGCGTTAAGAAGATGTGCTGTTCTTTTTCTGTAAGCACGCAGTCCTAGGTCTTCATTCAATACTCTTTTAACAGTGGTTCTGCTTAGTCCCATCTGCAGAGCCAACATTTTTTGCTTGCGGACAGGATTTCGTTGGATTCGCGCCTTCACTGCTTTGATGACCGCTGGAGTCCGAACAGTACGAGGTCGACCGCTTCTTTGCTTATCATCTAAACTTGAATCTTCCCTGAATCGTTTGATAGTACGATAAATGAATTCAAATTTTTCAGCAGTTTAAAAATCACTGTTGGAGCGTGGCCGCAACGATGCAATGCAATTATTGCGACTCTGTCTTCTTTGCGCGTCCACTCCATATTGGAAAATGAAGAATATTCCAGAAAACCTGTATTTTTATTTTCTTGAAATATTCAAATTTCGAATTCCCATAACTTTTTTTGTGGCCTCTATTCTAAATTCAAAATTTTACCCATGTGACAGAACTTATGGCCCGACTATGTATTTATGACCTAGTAGCCCAGTCCTCAGGGGGTTTTTGCCCTAAAAAGGTGGAGTAGAAGCAATTTTGATTTGTTTGCTAAAGTATAGCCTAGCCATGAAAAATGCACGTTTTCGACCTCGAGGAGTGCCTGCGTTAGCCGTTATTTTGAATTGAAGGGCCAAAACTTGATCTCTTTATGGTTCCATACCCAAAGGGTGCCAAACGGGACCCTATTACTAAGGCTCCGCTGTCCGTCTGTCCGTCATCGGGTTCTACAGCACGAACTAGCTAGAGTGTTGAAATGTTTCATAGAATGTGTATTTCTATTGCAGCAACAACAAATACTGAAATACACGAAAAGGGGGTGTTTAGAATTAAATAGTAGGTATTAAGTCAATTTCAATACAATAGCGCCTGGCATTTTTATACATATATTAATACAAATCAAAAGTGCTTCGACTCCACCTTTTGTAGGGCAGAGCCTCTAATTTCCCCCCAATGATTGTACTGTAGTTGTATTCGAGTTTATTATTTCTACGTAGGTAGTTCTAATTTATCTCAACATCACAGACAAAAAATCTTCCTATCAACCGAGATAATGTGGCCAATTCTCTAGGGCACACTCACTAAAATTACTTGACAATATTAGCTCCGACGCTCTTATGCGGTTGCCATAGATTCCATTTTCGAACTCACTTTTGAATTAGTTCATCAGAACATTAAAATAATTCAAAAGTAAGTTCGAAAATGGAATCTATGGCGATCGCATAAGAGCTGTCGGACTTAATATTGTCAAGTAATTTTAGTGAGTTTAACCTAGAGAATCGGCCACACTTACTAGGTACTTATAATTCAAGGAAACTGCAGAACAACATAAGGTTAAACTTGGTAACTGCATGAAAGTGACATCAGCTCGAAGAACTGCAACTAGTGTATAAAGGACGGATTTACTACGAGGGCCATAGACGAATCACAAGCAAGTGAAGGATTATAACGGCTCCCTGTTGTAGCGTGATTCACGACGATGATTGTATTAAATCCTGAGCGAGTGATTCATGACCCTCGCTATAAATCCGTTTTTCATCACATCTATTCAAAAAGATCTACTTTAGTCCCGGAAAACAGGGACTAAAGTAGGTCATTTAGTCCCTAGGGACTAAAAGTAACTTTTTAATTTTGTTGCCAGTACAAAGGCAAAAAATGCTGTCACTAATCAGTTTCACTACCACTCAGGCTGACAGACCCAATTAAAAGAGAGATCGATTCTAAACGCAGCCAATAAAAAAAAAAGTTTGTACTAAAATGCGTACTCGACACAGATTAGATAATCCGATTGACCGAATCGATTGACACCGATTGGTGACAACAGAGAAACAACCTTACAGAATTGATATCGAAACACGGACCAAATAATTAAAAAAGTTGTGGAAAATTTGTAAACAAAGCGCGCCAAATCTGAATGCTGTAATTATTTCAATTTCTTTTGCGGATATGAGTAAAGAATATGAGTGAAAGTGAGTGTTTAACTCCAGATGATAACAACAAACGCGAATGACAAATACAAGATCTGTTACCAATAAAATCACGAGGAATATAGGTATGTAAAAACTAGTGGTTATCTGAAAATGCTTTTTGAACCAATTTTCAAGATTTAGCCAATACTAAACAATCTTTAACTATGTTGAGGACATATTCGTAATTCGTAATTTCTTTATTGTACTAACACAAGAATGACATACAGAAAACTTATAATAGATAACAAGAGATTTGTTCCAACAAACCATTACACACAACATATCACGACAATTGTGTAAATAAATATAGGGTGTAACAGAAAGGGGTGTACAAGCCGAAAGAAGGTTGTTAGGGACATCATTTTGAACAACTTTCACAATTGGACCGACTTGATCAGAGCAATTTTATTTTTCACTCCACCATACAGATCAGCTGAGCGCTATAGGCCCGAAATGTACTGAGTTAAAAATAAAGTTGCTCTGATCAAGTCGATCCCATAGTGAAAGTTGTTCAGAATGATGTCCCTCTTTCCGCTTGTACACCCCTTTCTGTTACACCCTGTATAGGTACATGTATGTTATTTTATTGATTACTTACTACTTTTCTCATAGAGGGTGATGAAAAGTAGAGTGTCCACCTCAGGAGTAAAAACTATTTTTGGCTCGAGTGATGTACTTTGAATCCCTCGCTCCCTCAGGATTCTACTTTTGAGTCCCTCGTTACACTCGGGACTCAACTCTAGAATCCCTCGGTCGCTCAGGATTCAAAAAACACTCTCGCCCTAAAAATAGTTCTTTACTCCCTTGGTAAACAATCTACTATTATTCAACGGTTGCATATGATACTTTATACCACGACTAAGAGTAAAAACTTTTATTCTAATGTTATATGTCTCCTTGTCGACAATCATTTAAAACAAAACATTTACATACAGGCACATACATTGCTTCTGGCTCAACACTAGGATACCCTGTGTCGTGGGAAACAGAAACAGCGACATCACAAACATGTAAACATCCAAGACCTGGGGTTTTTTTTGTCGCCAGCAGGGATTCGAACCCGTGACCTCTCGCATGGTAGGCAGATGCGCAACCGCAGCGCCACAGAGGTCATCAATCATGATTCATGATCAACTTACCTCCACCACTGAAAACTATGAGTAAAATCTTTTATTCTAATATATACTCCTTGTGGACAATCATAATTAACCAAGCAAATCTCGAGAAGTTATTTGCACAGTTTGTATGACGAGTATTCCTTCGCGCACGCCCCGCCCCCATCGCTCCCCCCGCGCCCCCGCCGCACGAGTCGTCGTCCCGGTGGTTGTTGTTTATTCACTGTTTTGGTGTTCTAAATACAAATTCAAACCAGTGAGTAAAAGGGTTCTTTACACACTGTTTTGCGTGAGTAAAATTTTCTTTTTAGGGGGTGAGTAGTATAAACATATCTACATTCACAAGCACACTTAACAAAGGCGGGAGTCTCAGGTTCGCGAGCGTGAATAATAATAAAATAACGCATCGAAAAATTAAACGCATTGAAAAGTAAGTCTAATTCAGGCCCTCTACTTCGAGTGCGAGTCAAATCTTTGAATAAACAAAATTAAATTCTCTAAAACTTTACTGTACTTGGTAGGTAGATAATAGGTAGGCTATACTTAAATTATTTGCTGTTGTATTTAGTGCAGTGGGTAGCGTAGTATCATTTTGAAATTGTTAATAAAGATTACAAACGTGTTACCCAGAATTCTAATACCCTTTATTAATAACAGGAAATAGCGTGCTCAGCTAGCAATACCATAATTATCTACCAGGCATTTCAGCCATGCTAAATGCGATTCGGAGAAGGACCGTGAATCAATAGGCCATGTTTCGCTGAACGAATTTCGACAAGAATGGCATTCCGTTAAAAACAAGTTAGTCATAAAGTCGGTGCGCGAGTAGAACGCAGGGTAGGGTTCCGTACCCGAAGGGTGCCAAACGGGACCCTATTACTAAGCCTCCTGTCCTGCGTCCACTAATACTATGGTGCGTCCGTCCGTCATACCTAGGTATAGTTTAAATTTTCTTAGAACTAGATACTCACACGAAATAAAATAACCGGCCAAGTGCGAGTAGGACTCGCGCACCAAGGGTTTCGATCACACTTGGAGAGCGTAACACGTGTAAGGTTTCCACATAAAAAAACTAAAGTGTGATGTCATCCATGTAAACCAAATTGAATATTTTTTTAGGATGACAGAAATTTGCAGTTTTCAGATTTTTCCATTTACTTGTGCTATAAGACCTTACTCCGTGCCAAATTTCATGATTCTAGATCAACGGGAAGCACCCTCTAGATTTTGATTCCCTTGCGAATATCAAGCAATTTCAGCAAAATTTAGACATATGCGGTACCTATCTTTTGATTGCGTTGACCTATGTTTATTTTTTCCACAACTTTAAGAGATCACAGACTTGAGTAATCGATATTAATTTAAATTTTATACCTCCATGCGTTTCTGAGAAAAAGTCTTAACAGACGGTGAGACAGACAAACAGACATACAGAAATTTACAGTTTTCGGATTTTTCCCTTTACTTGTGCTATAAGACCTACCTTCATTCCAAATTTCATGACCCTAGGCCAACCGGAAGTACCCTATAGGTTTTGATTCCCTTGCGAGTTCATACAAATTCAGCAAAATTATGACATAATATCGCGGTATCTTTTGATTACGTGGACCTAGAAGTTTAATTTTTTCACAGCTCCAAGGGACCATAGACCTGAGTAATCGATATTAATTTCAACATGATACCTCCACGCGTTCCTGAGAAAAGGGGTCGTGACAGACGGACAGACGGACAACAAAGTGATCCTGTAAGGGTTCCTTTTTTTCCTTTTAAGGATCGGAACCCTAAAAGTGTGTCTGTCCCCATACACAAAACGTGTTTTTGTACTTTTTCTTGTTCGATGGTGCAGACGGAACTCTTCATGTGAGAGCCCGACTCGCACTTGGCTTATTTTTCGTACTTCTTCTTCTTCTTTTTATTAAAGGCGTCCTAACCTCTTTTGAGGTTAATTTTGCCAGTGTCAAGTGGTCAGGTTCTCATTTGAGAACCTGGAAATTATAATGTCTTGAGATGATTTGATGATTATGATGATGATGATTTGTCGCTCGTTAGCACTACCCAGGAAGGACGTGAAGGGCTGTGGCTTCCAAGTAATTCCTTCGGACGTGAGCGACTGCCTCCCCTATTTTTCGTACTTCGTCGTTGTTGCCAATGTGCCGCACGGTCGGATTTTGTTTGTAAGTTCTGCATTCAACTCGCTCGCGGGCTATAGTTATGTTTCACTAGAAAAATATTGTTAAGGGTTCCTGTTGTGAATTCTGTGAAATTTTATTATTTCCTATTCCAATGTAGTAATTTTCTACGAAAAGACTACCATTGAAGTATCTACCTACCTATGATTTTACTATCATGCATCAGCCAGCATGACGCAGAAACCTATTATACAAGGTGTAAATGAATTAACGCAAAATGAGAAACTACATTGTTAGGGATATCATTCTGAGCAACTTTCATTATGAAACTGATTTGATCAGAGCAACTTTATTTTTGACTTCCTAGTAAATTTTCGCCCGAGTGGGTCAGCTGATTTGTATGGAGAAGTGAAAAATAAAGTTGCTCTGATCAAATCGGTTTCATTATGAAAGTTGCTCAGAATGATGTCCCTAACAAAGTAGTTTCTCATTTTGCGTTAATTCACTTACACCTTGTATGTAGTAGAGATATGCATCGATTATGTTTCGATTCAAACAACATGATTTATTATGTACCTACCCTACTTAATCAAAAAAATCATTATTTAGGTAATCAATAAAATCATAAACATTTACATACAGGCACATACATTGCTTCTGGCCCCACACTAGGATAACCAGTGTCGTGGGAACCAGAAACAGCGACATCACAAACATGTAAACATCCAAGACCTGGGGTTTTTTTGTCCCCAGCCGGGATTCGAACCCGGGACCTCTCGCATGGTAGGCAGATGAATTGGTATTGGTATATTAGTATCTCTGAAACCATAACAAATTACTTGTCGGGTATCATTCGAGTGCAAAAAACGTGGTTATTCGGTTATTCCCTTAGAATAATGACTCATAATTATTAATAAATAATGAGTTATTGTATGAGTTATTAGTCGAAACTCGGCATGTGTAGGGTTATTCCTTATAATATCCTCCCTGACTATTTCCACTGGTGGGTATTTCGGGAATTTTAGCCAGAAATTCTCAGATGTCAGCTCACTGAGCCATTGTAGTTAGACGAACAACCAGAAAGTCAGCTCAAAACACCATATTTTGTATCAACCATCAATTTTATTATTAACGGTATTAAAAGATTATGATGATGAACACACATACACTTAAAAAATTATATAGATATTGCCATTTGTGGGAATATAATGTATGGGGCAATATTATGGCAACATTGCCGGAAACAGCACATCTAAAGTCTTCACAAAAGAAAAGGCCCGTTTTGACAGTTCACGCCCATGAAGTTTTAACCCCTAACGCGTAGGTAATAGAAGCGGTTTTCCTTAGAAACTTGTACGCTTTGCTTGTACGCAACAGTTGGCTTTTATTACCTACGCATTAGGGGTTAAAACTTCATGGGCGTGAACTGTCAAAACGGGCCTTTTCTTTTGTGAAGACTGTAGTAATGAGATTTACGGGCTGTTTTCACGGAACAACACTCGGCACGTAAACATTACATATGAGAAAAAATAATGTCTCCTAAAGCAATAGTTACTTGGGACGACCAAAATCATTTTCTCGACAGGGCTGCACTTTAGCCACACCCACCTTACGGCGAGGACAGACGATGATGCGCCCGCTCCGTCGCCGCTCCGCGCCCGCTAAGCCGCGCTCTCACCGCCTTGCACCGATTTGTGTCTTATTGCTCATTAATAAGTCTCTTATTACATCGGATGGTTTTCATCGCACCCGCCCCGCGCCCGCTCCGACGCCGCGCCCGCTCCATCCGATGTATTAAGAGACTTATTAACGAGCATTAAGACACAAATCGGTGCAAGGCGGTGAGAGCGAGGTTTAGCGGCGACGGAGCGGGCGCGTCATCGTCTGTCCACGCCCTTAGTCACTTCAGTAAGGACGCCAGCGGTAGTGTCGAATTCGATATTTCACTCTCACGAGCACTATGACTTCCTCTGCCGTTTGGCCCGCGCGGGAGATTCCTCTTGCCGTTTGGCCCGCGCGGGAGATTCCTTTTGCCGTTTGGCCCGCGCGGGAGATTCCTCTTGCCGTTTGGCCCGCGCGGGAGATTCCTCTTGCCGTTTGGCCCGCGCGGGAGATTCCTCTTGCCGTTTGGCCCGCGCGGGAGATTCCTCTTGCCGTTTGGCCCGCGCGGGAGATTCCTCTTGCCGTTTGGCCCGCGCGGGAGATTCCTCTTGCTCTTCCATGTCGCTCCGTTCGGGAGACTCGAGAGCCGTGTCCGCGTCGTCGATACGCGGCTCGTCTGCAAAGAGGCGCGTCATGAGGGGTTTGATCCAACACTTGCAGGTAGTACCGCGCCAAGTTTCTTTGTCCCTGAGCGAGCTGTCAGCTCTTTCTTTCACGCGACGAAGAGA
Source organism: Argyresthia albistria (assembly GCA_963457715.1). NCBI lineage: Eukaryota > Metazoa > Arthropoda > Insecta > Lepidoptera > Argyresthiidae > Argyresthia > Argyresthia albistria. The sequence continues at coordinate 2,967,863 of OY735264.1, read as the reverse complement.
GGTCACAGCCAAAGAAACATGGAGCGTAACTATGACTTGATTCAGTGTTTTCTGTGTAGGTACTCATCGAGGTCAGGTAACTGGCAGCGAAGTTCCGTAGATGCGTGCATGCGAGTTTGGAGTGTGTTGTGTGTAAAAATACATTTGCACTTTCAATTTCTGTGGTATCACAGATACTATAATATTATACTAATACAGATAGACCACCTAGAACAAAATATGACACCGGTGTAAACTGAGATGCTACGGAAGCTTCTTTAGTTCGAGGCCATTATTGCAAATACCACGAGATGGCGCTAAGATATATAGGATTTATTCTAAGATTAGCGCCAACTAGACGTATGTTAACTGAAACCATGGCGTTTAAAGTACAAATCCTCCTCACGCAATCTCTTTTTTACGAACGGTTACTAATTCTAATTTGTACGGGATGAGCACCTGTGGTGATACCACCACAGGTGTATACACAGTAAATACTGCTACAGTTTAGACGAAGCCGAATCTATTTGCCTACAGTTCATGTCTCCTAAGAGGCGGCGGGTGTGTTTATTATGCAATAGCATACACGCATATGTGCCCCTGTCGCTCTCGCCGCTATTACATATGTGCCCCTGTCGCTCTCGCCGCTATTACATATGTGCCCCTGTCGCTCTCGCCGCTATTACATATGTGCCCCTGTCGCTCTCGCCGCTATTACATATGTGCCCCTGTCGCTCTCGCCGCTATTACATATGTGCCCCTGTCGCTCTCGCCGCTATTACATATGTGCCCCTGTCGCTCTCGCCGCTATTACATATGTGCCCCTGTCGCTCTCGCCGCTATTACATATGTGCCCCTGTCGCTCTCGCCGCTATTACATATGTGCCCCTGTCGCTCTCGCCGCTATTACATATGTGCCCCTGTCGCTCTCGCCGCTATTACATATGTGCCCCTGTCGCTCTCGCCGCTATTACATATGTGCCCCTGTCGCTCTCGCCGCTATTACATATGTGCCCCTGTCGCTCTCGCCGCTATTACATATGTGCCCCTGTCGCTCTCGCCGCTATTACATATGTGCCCCTGTCGCTCTCGCCGCTATTACATATGTGCCCCTGTCGCTCTCGCCGCTATTACATATGTGCCCCTGTCGCTCTCGCCGCTATTACATATGTGCCCCTGTCGCTCTCGCCGCTATTACATATGTGCCCCTGTCGCTCTCGCCGCTATTACATATGTGCCCCTGTCGCTCTCGCCGCTATTACATATGTGCCCCTGTCGCTCTCGCCGCTATTACATATGTGCCCCTGTCGCTCTCGCCGCTATTACATATGTGCCCCTGTCGCTCTCGCCGCTGTTACATATGTGCCCCTGTCGCTCTCGCCGCTATTACATACAGAAAACTTATAACTCGACTTGGCGGGGCGAGCTTATCTCTAACAAGAGATTTCTTCCAGCAAACTATTAGGAAAGTTAGATAGTTGAGCGGTAAACATCATTCTATTGTATACATCTGTATATATAAAATCGTGACTACGATCAACGCAGAGCCCAAACCGCTGAAGCTAAAGACTTAATGTGCACATAGACACCTCGCATGGTGTGGGCATTCACTGAGGAGGGATTTTTGGAAATTCCGACCCTAAGGGGGTAAAATAGGAGATGAAAGTTAGTATAAAAGTCCGTCAGTTTTGAAGTTAGGATTTTCAAATTTTGTATTTCGGCTAACGATTGAAACTTATATATCACATTATTGCATACCACCGTCGTCATCTGCGGTCCGGTCGTGCCGGTCCATGCCCTGCAGCACTTCCTGCAGTATCGGCGCGCGGATGCGGAAGTCTCGCGCCGTGCCCAGCGACAGGTATTGCTGGAACCTCTGCGGTAAACAAACACTTATACACCCCAGGTATTACAGACAGTCCCCTGTGCAGAGCCTGCATGGAGATGGATGAGACAGCCACCCACGTCCTACTGGAATGTTCTGGTGTGGCCACCTACCGGGCAGCACACCTCGGATCACCGGGGTCACTCCAGGAGGTCGTCGGCAACGTCAAGGGTCTGCTAGACTTCCTACAGGAGCTGGGTTGGCAGGAGTAGTGCCCCCAACCCACATCACTCAAAATAGGCGCAATTTACAGTCGTCGAGTTGCGGAAACCCAGCCCGCGATAACTATAACTATAACCGTTAATTGCCTTAAAAAAAATACTCCAAAAGCCAGATTTGAATACCTAAAGTTGAGCGGTCATTACACTACATGAATGCAGGTCCAGCTTATTTGTCCGCCGTAACCGTCACATCAACAAGATCGGCCGTAGCTCTTCTACGGTGACGGCCAGGGGCGTAGCTACCGCCGCATCAGCCGTATCAATGATACGGGGCCCCGGGCCACGGAGGCCCTTAACGTGTGTAAGCAATAATTGAAACAAAAAGTAAAACTTAAAAAAATACGACTTCCACAAACCCTATTTGATTAGAAACCAATGTCAAGTGCTTTTTGAGTTTAATACAAACTGTAACCCCCTATATCCCCCCCCTGGGTAATTAATTTCGTCAAAACCCCTCATAGTGCTACCCTACGCTACATAAGGAACCCCTCCCTGTACACAGTTTGATGGCTCTAGGTCCACTGGTATAGGCTATGCGTTGCCCGTCAGCCACACATAGTATTGTATTTGTACCTAGTATTGAGCAGTTCTGGTGAGATTTGTGGTATTCATCATCAGTTCCGCATTACAATATTATGCTTACCATGAACATTTGCACGAGTTATTATGAAAAACACAAAAATGACTATAGGTCTGCCTATAATATTTGAAGAGTTCCCTCGATTTCTCCAGGATCCCATCATCAGGTCCTGACCTGGTGTCAATGGGACCAATGGGAAGGTAAACCCTTTCAAATAAAAATAATAATTGCTGTTTAGATATAGATAGATAGATAACCACTTCATATATATTCACTTTTTACAATACACGTTTGACAGGAAAACAATTAATGCAGCAGTAGTACATAAACAAAATCAAAAACATGCATTGTAAACAGAGAAAAAGCTCTGACTCAGCAAAGTGTTGCAGAAGATATATTAATTTCTGTTATTTTTAGGGTTCCGTACCCGAAGGATGCCAAACGGGACCCTATTACTGAGACTTCGCTGTCCGTCTGCCCGTCTGTCCGTCCGGACCGTCCGTCCGTCCGTCCGTGACTTTTTACTAAAATTATATAGTCTGTTTCACTCTCATGGTCTTTACGAATCCAACGACACCTCATTTGTTAATATCCATCGAGCCGTTTGGGTTGTAGCGATTTTTTTTACATTTTAAAACCCCTTCTCTCCGCCATTTTGAAAAAAAAACAAAATCTTGCTCGACAAAAAAAAAATTTTTAATTGCTCAACCTACTCACAAAATTTCACGCGAATCGGTTGAGAAATGCGCCCTGTAGAGGAGAACAGGAAAACAAACATACGAAAGCATTTTTGGCCAATCCTGAAAAAGAGACGCTTCGCTCGCTCGGTCAATTAAGGGGGGCTCCCATACAACTAACGTGATTTTTTTGCGGTTTTTTATTGTACGGGACCCTTCGTGCGCGAGTCCGACTCGCACTTGGCCGGTTATTTTATTTATTGCAAGCATTTTTTCATTGGGGCCCCCCAACCAAGGCACGCTATGCCGTTGGTGTCGGCGGTATGTCACTCACATGCTCCGCCGGCAGCAGCAACACCTGTCGACAGAACCGCTCGGCGCACAGCACCAGCCGCGGCACCCGGCGCGCCGCCGCCGCCCCCGCGCCCCCGCCCTCGTGCACGTAGCTGATGAGTGCGTCGCACGCGGCGGACAGCTTGCGACCGGACAGCTTCAGCAGACGGTCGAGACTGTGAACATAAACATTTGTAGGCACATATTGATTCTGAACACACACTAAAGTCTTCACAAAATAAAAGGCCCGTTTTGACAGTTCGTTTACACGCACTATGCCAGAAAAGCGAAATGGCAGAAAAGCGAAATGCCAGAAACGCAAAATGCCAGAAACACATAATGCCAGAAATGACTTAGAATAATTTGTGCAGCCCATGAAGTTTTAACCCCTAATGCGTAGGTAATAAAAGCCAACTGTTGCGTACAAGCAAAGCGTACAAGTTGCACCTAGGAAAACCGCTTCTATGTCTACGCGATAGGGGTTAAAACTTCATGGGCGTGAACTGTCAAAATGGGCCTTTTATTTTGTGAAGACTTTAGGAGACGTGTCGTGGGATCTAGGGCCGTGAGTCGGGTAAAGAATCGCACACAGTACCATATACCTGAGCAATTGATATAAATTACCTTGACGTAAAAGTGATCCTATAAGGGTTCCCTTTCGAAGATCGGAACCCTAAAAAACTACATAATTGCTTGAAATATGAATGTTGAATGCAATTTTTGACAACAAGATCTCATCCAGAGTCCAGTCTAAATAAAACTGGGTGGAGGAAGCGACTAAACATTTTATAAAATCACAAATAAAAAAATAACCAGCCAAGTGCGAGTAGGACTCGCGCACCAAGGGTTCCGATCACACTTGGAGAGCGTAACACGTGTAGTTAGGTTTCCACATAAAAAACTAAAGTGTGATGTCATCCATGTAAACCAAATTGAATATTTTTTTAGAAAGACCAATTTGCAGTTTTCAAACTCTCTTTACTTGTGCTATAAGACCTTGCTTCGTGCCAAATTTCATGATTCTAGGTCAACGGGAAATACCCTCTAGGTTTTGATTCCCTTGCGAGTTCCGCGCGAGTTCATACAAATTCAGCAAAGTCAGCAAAATTATGACATAATATCGCGGTATCTTTTGATTGCGTGGATCCAGAAGTTTTTTTTTCACAGCTCCAAGGGACCACAGACCTGAGTAATCGATATTAATTTCACCATGATACCTCCACGCGTTCCTGAGAAAAGGGGTCGTGACAGACGGACAGACAGACAGACAGACAGACAGACGGACGGACGGACGGACGGACGGGCGGACTGGCGGGCGGACGGAGGGACGGACGGACGGACGGACGGACGGACGGACGGACGGACGGACGGACGGACGGACGGACGGACTGGCGGGCGGACTGGCGGGCGGACGGACGGACGGACGGACGGACGGACTGGCGGGCAGACTGGCGGGCGGACGGACGGACGGACGGACGGACGGACGGACGGACGGACGGACGGACGGACGGACGGACAGACAGACAGACAGACAGACAGACAGACAGAGACAGACAGACAGACAGACAGACAGACGGACAACAAAGTGATCCTATAAGGGTTCCTAACCCTAAAAACAGCTCACCGTATATCCGGTATCATGTCATGATCCACCTCCTTCACGAAAGCCTCAAGCAGCGAGTACAGCGCGCAACACAACGCGAGTACGCGCTCACTGCCCGCGCCGACTGAGCAGCGGAGTCGAGTCAGCCGCGTAGTCCAGGTAGTGAGCTGACAGAGCTGCACTACTAGCGACTTGTACAGCGAGAGTAACTCTGCAGGGGGAAACACAGAAACAAGGGATAAGTACACAACATTATAGTATGACACGAATTACTTATTACTTTAGTGATCAAAAGTGACCTATATGTTTTACCTTTGAGTCGCAGTGAGAGACATAAACATAAACATTTACGTACAGGCACATACATTGCTTCTGGCCTCACACTAGGATACCCTGTGTCGTGGGAACCAGAAACAGCGACATCACAAACATGTAAACATCCAAGACCTGGGGTTTTTTTGTCCCCAGCCGGGATTCGAACCCGGGACCTCTCGCATGGTCGCCACATGTCGCAGCCGCGAAATAAAATCCTAACTAAAACCACAGATACTATAATATAATACTAATACAGATAGACCACCTAGAACAAATATGACACCGGCGTAAACTGAGATGCTACATCTCAGTTAGGAAGCTTCTTTAGTTACCACCACCACCACCATCGAAAAATTGCAAATACCACGAGATGGCGCTAAGATATATATAGGATTTATTCTAAGATTAGCGCCACCTAGAAGTATGTTAACTGAAACCATGGGCGTAGTACAAATCTTACTCCTCAAGCCATCTCTTTTCTGCGAAGGGTTACTAATTCTAATTTGTATGGGATGAGAACCCTGTGCTAAAACCTTGGCCTTTTCACACAAAATTGTGAGAAAACTAGAGGTCTTGTGTCTCTGCCTCCCCCTCACCCCCAGAAAAGGGCGTTAGCATGTGTTTGTATGTGATTTCATAGTAAAATTGTTCAAAATCACCCCAACTCCCTAAAATAATTTCTCGCCCCATAATCCAGGGACTGCATCACCACATTACCTGACCGCTGGTCGCCCGGCTGGTAGCGTTTCAGGTCCTTCGCGCGTCCCAGGCAGCGCTCGGCGAGGCGGCAGCGCGTGGTCACGTGGCCGCTCGCCTGCGCCAGCGCAGCGTGTCCCGTCGCCGCGTCCACGTACGGGAACAGCTCCGTCGGCTGGCAGAGAGATGTGTCTTCCTCCTAAGGATGATACATACCGTGTTGAAGAAACAGTTTTGTCAGTCTATGTAAGGAAATCGAGTGGCGCGTGGGTAACATCTAGATAGATAGATAATCCATTTATTCACTGTAAGAATACGCACAAATACTATAGATTCTTACAAAAAAAAACAAAAAAACTTACTAGTCTCTCTCTCTCTTTCACACCCTCTTGGAGAATGAGAGAAGAAGGAGAATGAAAGATGAAAGGTGAGAGGTGAAAAGTTTTCGGCCGGCGAGTAAAAAGGACGACATAGTTTCTAGTTTTTATCTATCCCAGTACAAAGGCAATAATTGACATTTCCTTCGAATAAAGTAGTCTAGAGTTGACCAGGGGCCCAATTTTGCTAATCAATCAATTTCTAGCTGCGCGCCCAGCAGCGGCGCGTCCTGCTGCAGCCGGCAGCCGGCGGCGAGCAGCGCGTCCAGCAGCGGCAGACAGTCTAGCTTGCTGCTGATGATGTAACTAACGTCTATGTGTCCGAGCGCGTGCGCCAGCCTGGCCAGTAGCTCGTCCAGCAGCGGCGCGTCCTGCTGCAGCCGGCAGCCGGCGGCGAGCAGCGCGCCCAGCAGCGGCAGACAGTCTAGCTTGCTGCTGATGATGTAACTAACGTCTATGTGTCCGAGCGCGTGCGCCAGCCTGGCCAGTAGCTCGTCCAGCAGCGGCGCGTCCTGCTGCAGCCGGCAGCCGGCGGCGAGCAGCGCGTCCAGCAGCGGCAGACAGTCTAGCTTGCTGCTGATGATGTAACTAACGTCAATGTGTCCGAGCGCGTGCGCCAGCCTGGCCAGCAGCTCGTCCAGCAGCGGCGCGTCCTGCTGCAGCCGGCAGCCGGCGGCGAGCAGCGCGCCCAGCAGCGGCAGACAGTCTAGCTTGCTGTGTCGGGCTAGGTCTTCTAGCTGGATCACTACCTGCAAGGCGGTGTTGGAATTAGGCTACAAGTCACAAGGTTGCCAAGGCAACGGCACGTTGGCGGTTGAATAACTACGCCCGATAGTATGATGATGACACTACAGTACAGTTAGCCGAGCCCAGCGGCCGACCTGCGTGCAAAATTTGTATGTAGGTCGCCCGGCCCAAATAATACTGACCGTATGAACTGTATAACTTTATAAGGGATGCATTCCAATAAAATATACATTGATAGAGCATGCTGTGACAAGGCTTTTTATTCTGTCTCCCGAAGGCTGCATACTATAGGCATAACTGGGAATAAAATGGAATTTTAGCGATACTGAACTGTATGACTGGTGTGCTACTAGGCCAATAGTAGTAGAATAGTGTAATAATAGAAGCAAAGATACATCTACGGATACCAACATTAGTGAGTCTCGCACACCCCGCTCCCCTGCCCTCCTCCAGCAGAGTGGTGGCGACGCGCGACAGCGACGCAACGACGCGTCGTTCGCTCGCGTCGCCCGGCTCGACGTCCAACAGCGACGCGTGGAGGCGTTCCAAGATGGCCGCCACGCTCGCTGACGCACCGTTCTCGGTAAGGCCGGCTGGAAAATAACAAAACATTGCTTTTGCTGCTATCATCATCATCATCACACGTCACGCCTTTTTCCCATACAACTGGCTAAAAGTAGGCACATTTGTGCCTCTGCTGTTTATGTTTTCAAATATAAAGCGGTTTAGAACCCCAACACGGTAAAAGAGATAAAGATAAAGTTTATTTGCACTTTCTACAACTTTTAACTTAAAGATTACAGTGAAATTGTTGTCCATGGTGTCATCAATATAATTTCGACTTCAAACCTCTAAACTAGGTAATGAACCTGTATCTTAGGGATTTAGGGTCTTCCGGTTGTCAGAATTTATTAACAACAATAACAATGTAAGTAATTAGAAAAATTTACTTTTACAGTAACTAGGATAAAACGATAATTTAAATATTTTAGAAATTAAGTTATAAGATATTGCTAACTTTAACAATAATTTTTAGTTAACTGGTTAATTTTTAGTTAATGGTGGCAGAAGGCCTATGCTCTGTAGTGAGTCGATTTGAGCTGAGCGTGACATTATTTGAAAAAAATACGTAAATTGTATCATTTACGTACTGATATTTGGCAGGAATACGTCCTCTTTGAAGTTGTAATCCGGAGAGAAAAGTATCGTCAGGCAATCGTTGAACACGTCCAGACAATAGATGGCGGTTGGTTCGTCGAAGTCACACACGTCTCGGAATCTGAAAACAAAATATTACGATACTGTAGTTCTAAATCACAGTGCAGTATTTTCACCCCCTCACACCACCGACTGATCCCTTGAAGTTTATACCCACGCAAAACGGACTATTGAATATCTGGCCAAAAGTGGGCAGAACCTGCTCACAAAACAAGAGAATCGGTTCAAAAATGTGACCTGTAGAGGAGAACAGACAGTCTGTCTGACAGAGGCACAAGCGCATTTTTGGCTAATCTCGAAACTAGACGCTTCGCTCAATGGGTCAATTATTTCTTCTCACCGATCTTTTGACACAGAAGAGATAATAGTACTACGTGCTTTTGAGACAAATGCGTCATATTTTTTATTTTCATTTATTTATTTATATAAAAACTTAACTACTACATAGAGTGCCAAAAATCCATTTCCGGTTTGTCTACACTGGATGTTCCTTATCAAACGATGTGTATTAAACATACATACTTACATGAGTACAAATTATAAATGTCTCCTAACCTAATTCCAAATGTATGTTTATTATTAATATAAGACTGTGGATAGCTGTTACATAGGTAGGTACCTACTTAGTTAGATCTGTGTTGTTGTTTTTGATTGAGCCGTGTAGCTCGGTGGGCGCGTGAGCGTGAGTCATGCATGCATATGCATATGTATGTACAAAGTATCTCATCAACGTTATATCTCCTTCGGTGATTTGTAAACCACTTCTTATATCAAACGGGAGAAAAATCCAGAAGATACGATTACATAATTACTAACCTGGCGACGCATCTGCCGTACAAAACCGCAGCTATCTTGACGACATAATGGCCCACCATGATCCTGTCCAAGTCTTCAGTGTTCAGTACTGACTGTACGGAACGCAACACGAATTGGTGGAAGTCGCGACGTGCACGAATGCTGTTGCGTTGCTCCAGTGACGACCAGGTTACTTCTTCACTGTGGAACAATGAGGAGAAAAAACTACAATCGAAAATCCGACTTTTGTTTTTTGGATGGAGCCATTACGATGTCCCACTGCTAGCCCAATGGCTGTCCCAAAGGCCTCCCCTTTTCCGGAGCTATGAGTCTTAAACTTTCC